>JALPQI010001830.1:0-114099 GCA_025490895.1 Thaumatotibia leucotreta | reverse complement strand
GCCAAACCATTGACACTTGCTGTCAAGTGTGACAGATGTTGTTTGGTTTGTGGCGCCTTATTAACGAAAATTATTGTGGTAAGGTTGGTACTCCGCTACTTCAGAGTAATTTTCAACCAAATGAGATATATTTTGTGAGTATATTTTTAATATGTCCGAAAATCAGGTAGATTTCATTATTTTATAGAAATAAATCAGAATATCAGTAGATTGCTTCAAAATCAGGTAGATCTACTGCTTTTTCAGTAGATCTGGCATCACCGTGAAATTGACGTAATCGAACAGAGTTGCTGTACTTTAAAAATCACTTTTGAATTTTAGGCAACCCCTTTTGAAATACCAACCCACACAATGACAAATTAAGAAAAATCATGTCTTACCATAGGAGTTGATAGGCCTTGCTTCCTATTCAATGCAAATGTGCGCAGTGACACCAAACTTGGCTCGAACTTGGCTAAATGATAAAGATTTTTTTGAACGCATCATATACATTTTTTGAGCTGGCAACGAGTAGGCAAGCGCCATCTTGTTGCAATTGGCATTTTACTTGTTTTTGGATGAGCAAAAACTGTGTCACATTTTGCGTTTTAACGGCTTCTAACTTTCTTAGAAACGTTTTAGTATTTTATTTAGCTTCTTAGTTTAAAGTTGTACATGTTTTTATTAATATTATCCATATGAGTGAAGTGTAAAACCTGTTAATCACTTTTGTTATGATAAAGGTTTATCCTTGAATATTTTCCGAAACGCAGAAAACATGGAATCTCCTAGACAATCGGAATCAGACACTGTGGAATACTGGAAGAAACAAGCTAAACATTATGAGCAAAAGTAAGTTTTCCTTTTCATTCCCACGAACTACGAGTGCTACGCCACATTCATTTCCCTATTTGTCAATAATAAATGAATTTGAACATCAAAAATGTATCATGTTTACCCTTTCAATGCCTTTGATGTAAAAGTTAATTTGTTCTTATAAACTTGAACAACATTACAATTTACTTTTCAACCTGCATCATTTCTTTAATGTTTAATTTTGTTCTGTTTCAAGGGCAATTGATATGCAGCAGGAGTTAGACGAGTACACGGAAAATTCTGCTCAATTGGAAAAAGAACTTGAAGCATCCCTCTTACAAGTTGAAAAACAAAACAGAGACCTAGAACATCAAAATCAGCGGTTAAAGAATGAGATTGAATCACTTAAGGTAGGTCATCACCAACCATAACATACCTACTGATGACTCACATTGTCATTATAGGTACTTAAATGACACAGATCTTTAATGTTTGGGTACTTACAAGTTTTAGTATGGTCTTGAAGATTGAATAGGGTATAATAAAGTTTGAAGATTATATTTAACTAAAACTATCTCTAAGAATGGAAATGTATTTTTATTGTACTGTTTTTATGTATGTTTAATTGTGTATTATTAAGTATGTACTTAAAATGACAGTATACATACCACTTCCTACTGTTACTGTCAATTTTGCCAGACTACAGTAATGTTGATTCAAATCATACACTTTGGTTTGTGCTTTGTAATGTGTAATAATGAATAATGATATGGTTGAGATTGTGAATATTGCCCCTCTAAGGCCCATACAATACAAAGAATTATATATTAAAGTAGAAGAAAATTTATTTTTAGTTTGTCTGAACATTTTACAAGGGAAAACAAATGCTACTTGTTTGTACCTAATTGATTTTTTTTTATGCTACTAAGTATTAAATTTAGTACCATGGGCTTTAGGAGGTTAATTTATTATTAAGATTCAAATCACATTACAGAATAAATTAGAAAGAAGTCAACATGAAACAAATGCATTGGAGAATGAAGTTCAATCACTCAAAATAGAACAAGACAAAAAGGCAGAATATATCAGAGAACTGGAGCAAAAGAATGATGATTTGGAAAGAGGCCAAAGGTATGTATGGTCTTAGTGTGAGACAATTTCTTTCTAATGTCAATCACTTGAAATAAGCATTATGTAAGCAGTTTTAAAACTTAACAAGAAATCTTCATACTTTGCCATGAATTTCACAGTTCAACCCTTATGCTGACATGTCCTAGTTTTCTAAGAGTAGGACTGAAGCTGTCAAGTAGGACATGAAATGTTTGAATAGTTAAACCAATTTGTTTTACAATATTACAGGGTTATCTCGGAATCAGTGTCCTGTATAGAAGCATTGTTAAATCAAGCATATGAAAGAAATGCTGTTTTAGAAAGTGAAGTTGATGAAATAGAAACTCTGAAAGTGAGATTACAGCGGGCTACAGATGAAGCTAGAGGTTTGTATGTTTAAGATCCTTAGTTTTTTTAATATTGGAGTAAGCTACTACTGTAAACTAAAAACAGAATACAGCTTACCATAACTTCTAGTACGGTCAAATCGTATATTAAACTCGCAAAGCATGTAGTAAAGCTGCATTTTTGGTATGTTGTTTAGACACCATAGGGCACTATAAAACCACATTTTGCAAGCAAAAAAAAGTTGTGCTAGTTACGTAGTACGTGAAAAACTACGAAATTTACGGTCATTTTTCAGTTTCTGATTTTTATTAAAAAAACCTTACGATTTTTGACATTATATGTTAGGAAGCGTTTAAAGATTAATAAATTTTCAACAAGTTAAGCTAACATGTATTACCGTAGGTTTTATAGTTTTAGAGATTTGCGACTTCTTAAAAGTACTCTTTTTTGTAAACTAACGCTATTTTGAGTTTTCCTAACGATTTCGGCTTAACATCGCCTCACCTAATTATGCTACGAAAAACATGCGATAATGACCTTATAGCGCACTTAATATTCTTTCGTTAAAGGGTAAAATCATGTCAGCAAACTTTGTAATTGAAAATATAAACGCGTAATTCAAAAGGCAGTAGGCCCGCTATCTAAGTTTTTCATACAAATCGCAAGTCGTGTTGCAAAGCTGCAATTTTAGTATATTATATAGGCCCTATAAGGACGTACAAAAATGTATATTACAAGAAATACAAAAAAGGAATTTCGGCATAAGACGAAAAAAACTGAATAATTATTGGACTTCTTTTACTTTTTGACGTTTAATTAAGAAACTATTATCTTTTTGATACTAATTGCTACAAAACTTAAAAAGAATATTAAAGGATTTGAGCTAACTTGCATTACCCTAAATTATATAGATTTAGAGATACAACATTTCAAAATGTGCCCTTCATTAAGTTAAGAAAATAAATGCATGTTTTGAAGCCTCGTATACCCCCAACTATAAGACTTACAGTAATTGTTATCGGCTCAATTTGTTCCAAATTTAATGTAGTTATTATCTATAATTACTTTTTTTTTTCTTAGCGCTAACGCTTTGCCAATATTTAGTGAATAGCTTTAACGTAACCTAAAATTTATTTAATTTTTGATAAAAGGGCACTTTATCAAATGTCGTATCTCAAAATATATATATAACTTACGGTGATGCAACGTAGCTCAAATCCTTTCAAATTTAATGTTCGTTCTTAGTTTTATAGCAATTAGTATCAAAAAGATAATAGATTTTTAGTTAAACGTCAAAAACTAAAAAAAGTCCGATTTTTTTTCCGTTTTTTACGTCCTATGCCCAAACTATTATTTTGTTTTTCCTTTAATATGCATTTTCGTATATATCTATAAAACCTTTATAATATACCAAAATTGCAGCTTTGCAACTCGACTTACGATTTGTATGAAAAACTTAGATAGCGGGCCTCCTGTCTTATGAATTTCGCGTTTATACTTTCAACTACAAAGTTCACTGACCTAATTTTACCCTTAAATTAAAGAATATTAAGTGCGCTATAAGGTCATTATCGCATGTTTTTCGTAGCATAATTAGGTGAGGCGATATTAAGCCGAGAATGTTAGCAAAACACAAAATTTTATCTAGTTTACAAAAAGGAGTACTTTTTAAAGTCTCGAATCTCTGAAACTATAAGACCTACGGTAATGCATGTTAGCTCAACTTGCTGGAAATTTATTAGTCTTTAAACGTTTAATAACATATGATATCAAAAAACGTAAGGTTTTTTAAATAAAAATCATAAACTAAAAAATGGCCATAAATTTCGCAGTTTTTCACGTACTACCCAGCTAGCACAACCTTTTTTTGCTTGGAAAATATGGTTTTATACTGCCCTGTGGTGTCTAAACAACATACCAAAAATGCAGTGATACTACTTGATTTGCGAGTTTAGGGTAAAATTATGTACGATTTGACCGTACTATTCATAATCTTGTGAAATCACATACAATTCTTAGATCCTTATTATACAAAAAAGACAAAAATTGCATTTAATTTTGAACCCTAATAGAGTTTAACACCAAAGTGGCCATTAATTGCTTAGTATGCAAGGGGTTGATTAAAATAATATATATTTATGCTCATATAAGACAGATAGTGCTTTTGTGTAATACAATATTTCTCAATGTAATTTGCCCAGATCCACCAAGACACAAAAATATTACTCATTGTGTCCTGACAATCTACATATTTATTTATTACAAACATGTGTTTTATTTTTATGCATATTTGTAGGTTTTGTTTAATTGTAATCATGTTTTGTCAAAGAAATAGAAATTGACAGCAACATTTGCTGAAGACAAAAAATATTTTGATTTACCTCATAGCAAATAATATTATTGTACTATTTCAGATCTGAAGCAAGAACTGAAAGTAGTAGAAAAAATACCAGTGCATAAAAAGGAAGATGACAATACAAATGAAAATGGAATGGTCAATGGACACACTAACTCTTCAAGAGTTGTTGAGACAGAAACCCAAACAGTTTTGCCTTCACCACAAAAAAGTGAGTTATGAAGTTTGATTAATATATTATAAAACCAAACCAAATTATAAAACTAAGACAAATAGCTATTATTTGAAGCTGTAGATTTAATTATTTTTCACTCACTTTCCTTTTATTTATTTGTCATTCAATTTGTTGAACACAGAAACATAATAGTTTTGTCATTCAATTTGTTGAACACAGAAAAATCAAACAAAATTTTCATATTAATTCCGTGGGTTACCATTGACATGATTTATTTACCATATTGTTTATTTTTTAAATAGGAGAAATAAATGGCAATGCCATGACACCATCGGCCAGAGTATCAGCTATCAATATTGTAGGAGATCTGCTCCGTAAAGTTGGGGTGAGTAAAAACCAAATTATTAAAACTATAATTAAAGCTATCTTAGTGGTTATTGTGGTGCTAGTTATCTTACAATACGTAATTGAAATAATTTAAAAACAGTTTATACCATTATTTATTTGCACATTCATCAGCTTATAAGATTATTTTATAAAGAAACTAGTCATTCTGTTACTTATGTTATTAGTTATGTTAAAAATGATTTAATAATTTTATAATATGTTATTTATGTATTTAATAAAGTATCCTTATAATAACCAATATTTTATTTATGTTTATGTACAATATCTATCATGTCATGTTCCATCAGTGTTTTTTTGTAGTTAGCAAGCTTTCATATCAATATTACTAGTGATTTTGTGTATAAAAATATAAAATAGGGATGATGACTGTAGTTTAAATAAATTATTACACATTATGCACGGCATAATACACGAAGAAATTATTATTAGAATGTAGATGGCAGTAATTTTTGTACATAACTTATATTTAATAAATTGGAATGAACATAAAAAATAGGTAATTTGGCAGTATACAAACGTGACGTCACTTTTGTGTATTTTATATAAAATCATATCAGCAAACCTTTTGACAGTTCGAAAAAAAATTGACTTGACAGTCATCATGTCTATTAGGCGGGTCCATACTAAACAAGCAGTCTCGCGAGGAAATTTGCCGCACGAGGCAGCTCGGTGAGTTTGGATGTGCCTCGCCCGTGGCAAAAGCACGAGAGTGGCTTCGGGCGAAGCACGTCTGAAACTTGTTCATGTAAATATTAATATATTATTCCAAAAATGTATTCCTGACCCATCTTAGAAGCATGCCAAAGTGACGTAATAAATCAAATTGGAGCAACTTCCGTACAATTTTCCTTTTAACATTACTATGACTATTTTACATTATATTATGCTTCTAATTATGCTGGCTCAGGATTATCCTAATTTCACAAGTCCATAAATTAATGCATCTGTATTATATTATATTCCCTATTTATGTTATGTAGGATTTTTATTTACTTACCACATATTATCGCTATGAACTTAACCAAAATATAAATCGTTTTAATTTGTAGTTACGTACACAAGCACCAAGTAGTCATGTGTAATTGTGTACACATAGTAAACAATAAATATTGTAATTGCATGTTGATTAGTTGTGCTTAAATTGTATGTAGTTGTGCATGATATTTATTGCTTCCAGCTTGAAAGGTTTCTTTGCCGTGAATGTGGTAAGATCAAATGCTCGTGTGACGCCCCTGAAAACTGTACTGAAGCTGGCAAGTCAACCGAAAATACTCATACCTGTGATAACATCGAAAACGGCATAGACGCTTCTATAGAATATAGAAACCCTAAAGTGTTCATACGACAAAGTTCTGGCCCTGATCCAATAACACAAAAAACTCAATTAAAACACAGATCCTCTGAGGAAGGATTTTCTAGGCCAGGCGTGGGAGAAAATGGGAAATTGAGACGATCTTTCGCCGTGAGATCGAGGGAGGGAATTGAAAATCTGTTGAGCTTCGGATCTATTCGGAACGGACAAACGCGAGCGAAGCCAAAACAGACAATAGCACGATAACAAACTACTGTAGTAGTGATTTTTAGTAGCTCGCACATACAAATACCTAGTGTTTGATTAGTATTTTTATGCTTTAATTCTTCTCAGTTTTGTAGCAATGTTATTGTTATTCATACCGAAATTTTGAGAATCCTGTCAGGATTTAGTTAGTCATTCCTGGAACCATAAAATGTGTTGTCGGTTCTACATAAAAATGGATTAATTGTTTGAATGAATTTTAATGTTATGTTATTTTACGTTGATAACTGTGTTCAACTTATCAATTGTGATTTGATTTAGCTACGTGATGGATGGAAATACACGATCGCAAACATTTTCACATTGATGTAAATATCAACTTATCAACATAACATGAGAAAATGTTTTATTTAAACAACGTTTAGCGTTTTTTTTATCTAAACAACCGAATTGACTAGTTTAATGACCTGATAATGATATGCTATGGTTAGGAATGACGAATTTTGTGTAGGTAGATTTCGATTTCGGTAATTTTTTAGACTACACTCATGTAAATATACATAATGTATATCATTATACAATTAATAGTACAAATCTTTCATTCATGGAATTATATGTTTTTGGATGCATGTCTACACGTAAATATATTATAGTACATTTTAGTTTATTTCCCCAGTTATATTTTTGTGTGCTGTGCGTAAATGGACACGGTGAAGGCTTTAACCGCACATTATTTCCCATCACCTACTAATATTAGTATCATTCATATATTGTACTTTTCTTCATTGTAGGCTTTGGAATCAAAGTTAGCATCGTGTCGTGGTACGGTTAGACCTAAAGAGCATTCACCAAATTCAAGCTCAGATGTGAATAAGGACTACAGGTGTGTACTCAAGAACTAACGCTGTCATCGGCATCCCATCGCTACTGCACTGCAAACCTTAGTTGCAGACTTAGCACTTAGTGTGATATTGGTACACAAGTAAAATGTCGTAGATTGGATATATATTTTCATAAAATTGTCTGAGTTAAGCTTTATATAAAATAATAATATCAAAGAAGCTTTAAATCTGCTTCGTGATTAAATTTAAATCAACTTGTGTACTAAAATTGACATCACATTTCCTATAATTTGCTATAAACTGTGATGATAAATGAAGATATTTAAGGATTGGTAAAAATAGTACTAATAATCAACCATTGGCCTACCCACCGGCTATTAAACAAGTTAATTGCGGCACACAAAAGCTTAGAGAATTGCAATATGTAGATACCTTGGATTTTGAGGGCTTTGCGACCACGTAGTTTCTAATATAAAGATCCATTGTTTTAAGTACTTTTGTAAAAGTGTGCCGTCCGTATAAGATCTGAACGATATATTTAAAATTATTTTATTTTCGCTAATTTAATGAAATCTATTATTCTATCAAATATGTATATTAATCCCTTATTAATTACAAAAATAAATCGTGAATATTGGCGCCCGAATAAAATCTCTTTACGGTTATCTGCCCGTGCGCGTGTAAACTACCGTTCGTTAAAATGGTTGACAAAATATTTTGGAGTGATACTTTATGTAAATAATTAGAAGTCATATGAAATTGTTAAAATTAGAAATTTTTATAACATAAATTTAATTAATTTTTTGAAGATAAAAATAAAATATCTGTAGAATCTTATACTCACCGGACTGATTTTAGTGTTTTAGTTGTTTTTGTCAATATTTAAACAACAACAATCAATGCAGATAATTAGAAAAACAGAACGATAAAACGGCAATAGTTAAAAATAATGTTATCTCAAAGTTGCCGACATTTTCTTGCAGTTATTATCTATCTATATACGTGTTCGTCTATAACAAAGCGTCTCTCATGTAAAGAATTAAAATATCACAGACAAGCTAAACTATTGTCCCCGGCAGATAAGAAGTAAATCTTCACATCTGTCTATTCTATACTAATTGTGTACTTAATACTTAGGTTTAACAATGGATTGAATGGACTGGTGACAAAATTTACGTCTTAGTCGTCGGGGACCGTAAGGTATTATTAAACATTTTTCGACGTCTTACGTCGCGCGTCTATCCAGATTTATATTCACTTAAACGTACAAATAAACTGCTTAAAATTCTTTACCTGAAAGATCCAAATAACTTTTGGGCATTCAATGTGGATGAGTAATGTTTTAACACCGTAATTAACCATTGTCATCTAAAACACTACGTATATATTATATTCCTATATTTTAATTCATAATTTGTGTATCGGTCACCATCATTGTTAATCCATTTTGACCCCATATTCCATTTTGTAAGCATGGTATGTCTATCGTTCTGTTAAAAGCCTTTCTAACAATACAAATTACAATCAATGTTCCTCTGTTCCAATTATAGCAATAAAATAATTTCTAATAGATATAATTACTGTTATAAGTATCGTAATTTGTGCTCACACTATTAACTGAAATAATAATAACGTTTGTATGAAATAACGGTTGGAATAAATACAGTGCAATATGGGTGATATCATTAAAATTGTTGGCTAGAGTCTATCAGAATACCGACCCAGAATGTGGAGGTTTTCAAGACAATTTTAATATCGCTCACATTTCACAATTCGATTTTTCATCACACTTAGCGAAACACATACATTTTTCGGGCTCTAGCTAACTATCAGCTTCATCAATTGATCAGTTTGTATCGACATAATGGATTTTTACAATATTGTTGTCGGTTGTTTAAGAAGGATTTATTGTTATAACCAAGGATCGGACAAACGCCCGTCATTTCGAAAAAATAACCCTGCTCCGTACAGTAGAGACTTTCTTATCTTATGATGTTAACTTAACGTATTTTATCATATTTAAATATGTTAACATATTTTATTTTATAAGATATTTTTTAATAACATTATCACAAATTATCTGTTTAGGAGATCCCAACTCCTTCTTACTTGTATGGATTTACCCTGATTGTAAATTTACGACAAATAAACGACTTTGAATTTTTGATATTGAATTTTGATCTACGGAGTGTATAATTATCTATTTCGGTTACCGCGATAGTTATTCATAAAATAAAACGATTTAAACGAATTATATCGAGTATATTCATTAACGTTGTAACAAGTATCTAAGAAATTGTTGGGATCTTCTAAATAGATACTTTGTGTTCGTATTATAAAAAAATATCTTAAATAAATAAAAAAATATCTTAAATTAATAAAATATGTTAACATCATAAGATAAGGAAGTCTCTACCAAGCGGAACAGGGTTATGTTTTCAAAATGACGGGCGTTTGTCCGATCCTTGGTTATAACCTAATTAGGTTTAAATATTAGATATTTCACTGCATAATCTGTTGAATACACATGTTTTATGTTGCTGAATAATGAGATTTAGCAACATAACACATGCCTGAAATAATACGTTTTATAAGCAGGTGTGATGGAAAATAAAGCATAAATTATACTCTTGTTACACATAGTCTTGCCTTATTCTACTATGTCAGTGTAGATTTCATTTATATGACAAGAGATTTAGACTCTCTTTAGCTGTAATAGATACAACTAATTTTTTAAATTTGTGTGGTAATTGTAATACCAAATGGTATGAATTTCATTGTAAATTAAATGTAATAGTTTCCACGCTGTCTTGCTGCCACGCATTTTTGTCACAAGTGTCAAGTAGATTATATTTGCTTAGAGACAAGTAATAATGATTGCTAATCTTCTTACAAAGTTGACTATCCAAGTGTTTCAGATGGCACAACATTAAAAGATACTCTGTACAGATCCTGTAATGTTTGAGCGTCGCTTCTAAGTTCTCATCCCAGTTTATGAAATGAAAGTGTTAGGTATACGTAATATACGAGGTTCCAAACCGCGCTAAAGTTATGCCAACTTGAACTATATTGGAAAAAAATAACTTTGCGAAGAAATAGCAGTCGTAATTTTTCACTCATCTCTGGCAGTGAATAATTTTATTGTTTGTTGTTTATTTTATTGGAAACTTCGTATTTATCTTGCTTTCTCTGTAAGACAGTACTTATCCATCGGATAGTGGCCAATTAGGATGGCAGAATGTATACGAATGATTCAAACAATAAACAACAAAAAAATATGAACTAACATATATATCTACCTGCGACATGTTATTGCTAATGCTAGGGCGTGAAGTGAGAACATTTTTTACAGAGTTTTCGATTCATTTCTGATGTAAGTTTTCAAGCATTTATTCCATGTGATGGAGATGAAACAGTTATTTTGTGCGCAATTTAATATTGAACAATATTAAAAATAAGTCAAACACAGTCCATATTTTTATTTGTATTTATTATTACCTTTTATTTACATGGCCAGTAGGGCTAGCATATGATTAAGGCACTGGTCTCACCGCGAGCTACTGTCTCTTTTTTTTTTTACACGGGAGTGCATAGCTATTGTTCATGTTTATAGCCCATAGTTCATAGCTTAGTAGCTCGTGGTGAGACCAGTGCCTATGGTGTAAGACGAAGTCTATCTTGGGACAAAATACTGTCAAACAGTGCCGTCTTTACCATAAGGGCACAAGGGGCATGTGCCCAGGGCCCCCATCTTCAGGGGGGCCCCCGAAAGATCGACAACTTTCCTCACATTTGTTCTCACGTTTACTTTCCTTTCGAAAGGGGCCCCAAAATCCTTGGGTGCCCATGGGCGCCCCCATAGTTAAAGACGGCCTTGCTGTCAAACCAATCATCTGCTAAGCCTGCAGATAAGGTTAACATTATCTGAGTTGGACATAATTTTACAAATTCTTAGTGTAATATATTTAAACCTTGCTGAGGACATAAAATCGATATAATACCTAATAACAATCTGTTATATAATTTGGTTTCCCATCAACACATTGGATAATAAATTGGTCCAGTCCATATGTTTCGGGGCTTCAACAGGCGGCGTGAATTTTTGTACTAAGTCGTGTAAGGATTCTTTGAACAACGCAAGCTTAAGAATCATTGGCGATGAATCTTCATTACTAACCACCTTCAACAGGATATTTCCTGTAAAATGCAGGGTTGTTTTGTTATTTCGCTGATTAGCTCTGAGAATGATTGTCGTAGTTAAAATTGTCTGGTTCACACTTCGTTAGCCGTCATCAGAGGACTATTATGCCGCGCGAGGCAGGTCGATCAGTGTAGACGCACGTACTTTTGCCTCGGGCGAGGCACTTGTTACACGCTAATCTGCCTCGCGCGGCAAAATCGTCGGAAGGCGGCTCAATTAGTATAGGCCAAAATTCGAGTATTGTACTCTTTAAATTCTAGAGATAATAAATAGCGTCAGACGTCATGACGTCAGGTTGGCATTTCCAGTTCTAGCTAATGAATACTGAAGGGTGAACGTACTGTTTAAATTTAGTGGTCGCAATGAGGCACAAATAAATTCAGAGTGCTGTCGAAGAGTAATTATGGATTTGAATAAAATAAATTTTAACCGGCTGCTTATTTGAAATAGCAATATGACACCGTTTTTTGCCATGTCGAATAAACAGGCGTTTGACCTTCCTTATCTCTCAATAAAAAACTGCTTGAAACTTGGAAGTACTTTATAGATAAAAAAACTACTAAATACTTACCCCCTTATTCATAAACGTTTGCTAATTTAACAAGCCGCTAATAATTGTTTGTCCCTTTTGGTCTTATGGACACATTGTTAAGACCGAAAGGGACAAACAATTATTAGCGGCTTGTTAGCAGACGTTTATGAATAAGGGGGTTAGAAAACAAATAAATAATATACTCACCCGCTACTTTAGGCGAGTTAGTAAGCCACAATGCAACTACGTAAATGGGCAACGTATGCATCAAGTAAATAAATTTGGCTAGGACGTGTTGCAGCACCAATGACAATAGTCGAAACTGGAAACAATAACATTTAGTTAACGTTAGAGGGGCTACCATTATCTCTTAAATGCGATTCAGTTTAGGTTCGGCTTGCCAGTTTTTACAGTTATTCTATGGAATTGACACATCGCGATTCAGATTAGGTCCTAAACTGAATCGCTTTAGTAGATCGTGGTAGGCTCCTGTATGGACATGCCTGCGACCATAATATAACATGGACGTCTAACGCCAGCTCAAGAATGCCCCCAAAACCAACTGTTCAATTGTGCCAAGATGGGCAGGACATAGCGCTTTTCGTGACACCGCGCATATTTCGGCGCAACATATAGCCAATATATAGCAAATAATAGCCAATCAAAACTTTGATGGACCAATCACAACTATTTTTAAATGGCGGTTTAAGTTTTTATTTTTTATTTTAGTTATTAATGCATTGAATAGGGGGTGACACTTGTCAACTAAAATCCAGGATTGTTTTTGAAAGGCCGTTTTAGTATGGCGTGCGGCTTCCATGTTTTATTTGTTCGTAGGGACATGCTTATTTATGAGTTTATGACGTACCATCAGTCGATACACTTTAACCTGTGGAATAAGGTGCAAAATCGTAAACCGTCGACTTTGTGCATAAATAAATTGTACTGTCTTGCATCATATTATTATAACTATTCTGACGATTGTTATACTTATCTACGTAACATAAAATAAGTACCTACCATTACTCCATTAGTATGCTTACCAGCGTAAACACAGCGTAATACATCGTTGTGGTTGGCAGTAGAAGCAACAGCATAGTGAATGCAACAGTGCCAACAAACAGCTCTTGATTTGTGTATTCACATGAATCTATGCCGCCTCGGAGAGGATTATATTTACGTCCAACGAATAACCTCAGTAATGCAATAAGTCCAGATACTTGTATGTTAAATAGCCTGAAATAGTAAAAATATACATTTAACTTCCAAAAAAACACAAAACTATCCAACTGTAGTCTTATAACTTATAATACAACTATGGTCCACAAGTTCAACTTTAAGCATCAATAAAACCTTATTTTTGATTTTATTTAAGCTTTTTAAGGGACTCCTCCCTTAAAAAGCTTAAATAAAATTTGTCTAGGATTTGCATCATAATAATTACACTTAATTGAAGATATCACGCTGGACGGCGCGGCGTGGGAAGGCCCCCCCACAAGATGGAGTGACGACCTGGTAAAGGACAGCTCACGACCGATCTTTGTGGAACTCTCTGGGGGAGGCCTATGTCCAGCGGTGGACGTCAATTGGCTGATGATGATGATGAAGATATAGAGTTTTCGACCATAGTTTGGAATTTATGGACAGTAGTTGGGTGGTTTTAAATTTAAACAGATGTTTTGTTTACTCCATAATATAACATTAACCCATGGACACCCATGGATATGGTATCACATATTTTATTTCTAAAATGACTTATTTAAACAATCAATGTCAATTTGAACTCTGTTGCTCAGTTAGACAGTCGCAATTGACGACATTTTAACTAAAATGGAGCTGATGAGTATTATGTCTTGGATTTATAAATGCCTCTGAAGCATACTGTTATCTACTTATATAATAATATTACCTTGCAGCATATACATAGATACAGTATGAGTGGAATGTTGCTATGCATAGCATGTCTGATATGATAGCAGCTTGCAATGTAATCCCAGCATAGCCAATATAGTGGAACAACTGTAATATGATCTCTAGTTTCTCACCAGTCACTTCTGAAAAGACAAATATCATTTGCATATTTCAGTTAATCTAGCATTGAGTTATTGGTATTTCTTATACCTTTCTTTGAAAAAAATACAAGGTGGGAATAGATAATGACGGAAACTGCTGATTCAGTTAGGGCTTGTCCATTAATCACGTCATACGATTTTGGCTAATTTTAGACCCCCCCCATCCCCCATGGTGATACTTGGTGATATTTTTAGGATCCCCCCCCCCCCCCTAGCCAATATGACGTGTAATTTTTTGCAACTAAAGTAGTCCTTTTAATAACACTTCAATTTACGTACTTTATTTATCACACGTGATAGGAAAAAACTTTTTTTGCCAACTACGAGGTAAGTATCCGCTTTCTTTTAAACTCTGTTCAAGATTTGACATCTGGTTATGTTTTAAAAAAGTATGACGTTCAGCAGAGAGTGACAAAAAATTACACGTGATTTGTCCGATAACCCGCCCTCCCCCTATGATGATAATTGGTGATTTTTTCTTGACCCCCCCCTCCCCTATACAGTATGACGTGATTAATGGACAAGCCCTTATGCTATGCAGAAGTGGTCTTAAGAAATCATCCATACATTTTTGTCATTTACAGATTTTGAAAAAAATTATACTTTGAGAGTAAGAGGGTGTTTTTGTTCCCAATCAATCCAATGTTAGTCCAATCAAAAGCTTGTATGGGACTAAAAAACACAAAATGACAAGTCTCAAATGAAATAAACATGTTCAGGAACTAGACTTCAACAGAAACGCTACCTAGGCTTTTGGGGAACTTCAAATTAACTAATTATGGGAATAGGTAAAGTGAGTTTCTTCCTTTTACAATAAAAATAATTCTCACCTAAAAATAGCCACCAAAGTTGTATATGGTAGGAGAAATACTTTCCAAGCATGTTATTGAATGCATTGTTTAATTTTAGACCTGCTGGAGCTCCCATCAACCATTTCAATAGTGTGAATAAGGAATTGACTATGTCCTGAAAATGTTATCTAGTAAATTTATGACTTGTGTGTGTTTTAGTCAAAACATCCCAGTTTGTTGATCATCATGAGGATAGAATTGTCTGGTTCCTGTACACAAATTTAATGTCTAATCACCCTCATGGCAAGCAACAGAGTGGAATGTTCTTACTAAATTGCTCACATAATAGAATAGTAGACAGAGTTGCTCTTGCTAGTCCAGATTATATACTATTTGTCCAGATTATTTAATTAGATGTACACACACCTCGAGAATACCCATCAACATGTTGCTTAGTTCTTTTTCATTTATCATTATGAATTGTAGAACAAGATAACCTAATAGAATGTCGATAAGTACTGCCAATATGAAATTTCCTTGTTTAATGGATATCTGAAACATGAAACATAATAGTAGCTTATTGACCTTATTTTAATGAAAACTAAATTTTCTTCAGAACTCTTGCTTACTTTCTTGTCACTCCATACACTAGTAAGAAACCAGTGAGCCAAATTAAAGTTATTAATAACTTGCTGGCCCACCATGGAATAAGATAACCAGAAAGGAGGCACAAAGTATGGCTTATATGATTCTTCATACAATTCTATCTGATTCAAATGTCTTTGTAGGTGCATTAACTCTTCATTGGACTTAAATTTAATTTCTGTAATTTTTATTTTTTCATATTCGTACAACATTACTATACAGTTATTTGTAAAATCCATCGTTCGGCCATTTATACTTATGTTTTTTATTGGTTTTGTAGGACTTTGAAAGTTAAAAACAATAATGTTTTTAAAACTATCCAAATCCTCTTTTTTCCTAGTCAAGTTCAACACTCCATAAATAACTTCTTCTTGGTTTTCAGTGCAATCCCACTGTATATATGAATATTCCACAAAATAAATCACAACTGAATTATCTGAAATACTATAGCGACCTTTAAGATATATCGTGTCTTTGAGATTCGGTACAAACTCAGGAAGGAATATTCTTATAGTTCTTTGTAACATGATTTCACACATAATATATTTGCTAATAATGAGTAAACCGCTTATCCATATTTACATTATTTGAGTTCTTGGTCTTCTTGGATATTTGTTTTGTATTTATTTTCAACTTACAACAAATTGACATTGACGTTTTGTGACATTGACAGACAAGCTATGTAATAGATATTGCGTCTTGTTTGCTTGGTTTGAGGTAGATTTAAGGCGATTAAGTGCTTCAAAGACTCGGTAGCTTTTTACCTTAAGTCCGTATTAGACGGTAAGCGACAAGCATCCACACCAATGTTAGGCTGCCTACCGCGAACAATGAAATCGGTAAATTTCGAAGATTTATCTTGTCTCTGTCATTCCAACGGAGGCGTCATTAGTATTACAGAGACGGATTCTTAATATTTGCAAATTTCTAAGTTCACGTTTGCCCCATAGTAAAATAACGTCATGACGATGGATTCAGGTTCAGAACGAGAAGCGAGAAAGGCCACTAGACGATGTCCCTGCCTACTTCCTTCACAATATTCGAGGGAGAAGTGGCAGCAGCAAAGCGGCTTACGCTATTCTTGGCGACGGATTTTGCCAAGTCTAGTGTTATGTAAGTTCTGTTACCGATGTTGATGCCACCCTATTTTATTTTATCTGTGGTGATGTGACGTCGCGTATCGCCATCTTGTTTAACTATTCAATATTCATTTGGTTGTAATGCGAGGAATACTTTCGATTTATTCGGCAGTTTTAAGCGTGACAATATACAATTTATGTTAGAAGAGTGCCTCGTTAGCCTCGTAACTTTTTAGACTACCTAGTCTAGTTGATACTTCTGAGTTGCTCCTACCACAACAAGCATTCAGAATGTCTGCACACGAGCAAATGAGGGCGATGTTAGATCAATTGATGGGCACAGCTCGCAATGGTAATTATACGAACACTTATTATTTATCTATCTTAGGCTGCTACTGAATCAGTCTAGCGTAAGATATATACTCCATCAATTTGTGATGACTACTGGTGAGGTGCCTTACAATTATGCCGGCTGCCTCGTCAGATCTAGTTGAGTAATTGCATTGGGGTAATGATTGTATCATGTTGTAAGTGAGACACTTCTAGACTCGTAATGCACTTGCTGCACATGGAGTATTCAACATCTTCTACCTCTGTTTTAAGTTTATACGTATAAGTGCTTGATATCTTCCTTACAGGTGAAGCTGACAGGCATGGGGTTAAGTTCTTTGATGACTCTGTGTGTAAATCCTTTTTACTACAATGTTGTCCACACGAAATCCTATCTTCAACAGTAAGTTCATTGATAATATTTTTTTGTGTTTAAAGGGTATGCTGAACATACTGAATCTCTGACTTCTTAAAACTTATTTGTATACCTACTGTCTACAGTTCTGAAATAAATTAGTTATTTTTAAGAATGATAAAACCTTAAATTGTTAGTGTCAGGAATTCAGTATGTAAAGCTGTATATATGGGATTGAAGTGTTCTATTTTGATATGCAATGGGATTATTTATGCAATGTAGACACAATTTTGTGGTGTTATAACTGAGCCAATGGTGTTGTTAGAAAGTAGTCGCAGAACTTATCAGAACTCTTGTCATACCATCACTCTAGGGAAAGAGGATAAATGTATGTTTTATCTACTTTACTATTGACTCCAATGGCTGGGAAGACTTTGTGAGCCTTTTTGCAAACAGTTCCAGATTGTTGCTTACCATAAGGACCATGCTCCCTGTGGACATTTGCTTTTATCTCTAAATGAATGATTTGTCTAGGCTTCCTTATGTTACGTGACAAAGTGGGACCTTTACTAAAAATACTCACATTTTTATTATTATGTATTATTTGTTATAATCATCCCAATGTGTATGCTACCCCCATTTCATTCCTTCTTTTATCATCTTTGTCATGATTCTGTAGTACCTGTGGAAACATCTATTGGAGTGGCATTAACTGTGGTGAAATATGCTTTTCAGAAAATGCCCAACACTAGTCTTTATTGCTCATCACAATACTTAACAGATGAGGGATAGATTGTATGAGTTAGGCTGTTCTGTAAGTACCAAGATGTACGTATAAACATTTATAGTTAGCTGATTGTACACTTACTGCTAAGCAGAATTTAAGTTAATAAGTCTCTCGCGGGCTTAATTTAAATTTTAATAAAAAATCAACGGTTCATATGCTGCTTTGGTGAGTACATGTAAAAATTTTAGGAACAAAATGTTAAGCCGGTGAGCAATTTGGTGATATTCTAACTACATTGGGTACATACTGAGCTATAAACATAGCTAGACAATGAAAACAAATAAATAATTGCATGTAAAATGAATTAAATTCTTGATACGGTAATGTTGACAGCTAGGCCGCCATGGAATCAAACAACTAATTGGTCACATTTCGTACATTGTTTTATGACATTTTGTATAAATTTTGTAATAGTCTTTAAACTTTCACAATGACATTATTTACATTGTAATGAAATTAGTATGATCTTAATGTTACTAGTCTTTGGCAAAAGAAATATAAATAAAATGATCAGTTTAGTCATCAAATTAGGATCTAAATTGTTATGGCTGGGTGTATCCTCTATGATTTGTAAGTACATAATATTTATGAAATTTTTCGTCGGGTGTACCAGGCGCGAGCTGATGGTGTGGATTGTATGTATTTTATTTCAACAATAACTTATGAAATGGTTTATACAATGTATTGGACGGGTTTTCTATGTCATTTAATTATTGAACATTCATTGCTAGTAAATTTTGTATCAGACTATAATCAGACTTAGTTCAAAGAATTTGTATTACTGGCAGTGTGTGTTGGTTTTCCTATTTTATATTCAATGATCTTGACACGTTGTTTTATGATTTATTATAATTGTGGCTGAAATACGTATTCACTGAGAAAACAAAAAAGTAGTCTTACCATCAGCATTTTTTTAATATTAAGAAACTATTAACAGACCCATGTGTGGGAATGGGAAACATCAAAATAGGCTCACATCACCCTTCTAGCAATGCCTCCAGTAGAATTTTTATCCTTATCAAGGGGTAGATGTTATTTATTAACTATTTACTTGAGTAGGGACAAATTTTGGTTTTAATATTATTTCATGTAGTTTAAAATAAATCAATCACTTTTTTATTAAATCATAATGGTCGGAACTTAGGGTGCAAAACTATAACAAAACTTGTTTAATGGACACACCACACATTGTAAGTTCAAGATTCCGAGATAGGCAACAAAAGTGGATACAGATTTTTGAATAATTGTATTTTTCATGCCTTTTTGGTTTATGAATTTTATAAATTTTCCACCCAAGTTTCAATCACTGATCATAATGTTCCTACAATAATATGAAATAATGTATAATTTCTCAGTGAGTATGTAAATCATTGTAGCACACATCTTGATACTATTGTGGCTAATGATAGTTACATTAATAATCATTGATATAAAGTTTAATTGGTTGTTGTTATTATGAACATTAGTCACAATTGAATAAAGATGTAAATACATGACAACTTAACTTACTGAATTTTTTGACACTTACAGAAACACATTATTGTCACCTGTGTGTGTCAAACTTTGAAGAAAGCTATGTTGTTTTTGTAAATATTTTAAATAGAGTGTCTAAATATCGGATCTTTGTACTGAATATTGTATGTGATATTAGGTTATCATTTGAAATTTTCAATGTGCCCACTGTAACCAGGATATCATATTACTGAATTAAGTTATTAATGTGGTTTGACTGGTTTGATTTGCAGCGTATGGATTTAGGTGAGTGTCCAAAAATACATGATCTGGCACTGCGGGCGGATTATGAATTGGCGTCAAAGACCAAAGATTATTTCTACGACATTGACGTGAGTATGAACTTACATAATAAAACGATACTTAGTTTTATAATATATGGTTTAATAATTTAAAGTTAAATATGTACAAGTAAACCTTGTTAAAAGTAAGATAGTAAATTGCTATAAACATTCTCAATTAATATTGGGCAATGCTAATGGCACATTTCCATATACTTTTAGAATATATTCAATTTCACTACCATCTTCTACTCTTCAGTTCAAGTAGAACCAGTTATATGTGAGTACAAAAAAACGAGATTTATCTGTGGTTTGTTCAATATCTACTCAATAATTTTCTAATGAATTTTATGTAATTATAAAGGCAACGGAGCACTTGGAAGCTTTCATAGCGGATTGTGACCGTCGTACATCCGCCGCCAAGCAGCGTTTGGCTGAAACCCAGGAGGAACTCTCAGCTGAAGTGACAGAGAAAGCCAATTCAGTGCATGAGTTGGCCGAACAGATTGGTCAGAAACTGGCAAGGGCCGAGGCGCTTGGAGAAGAGGGTATGGTGGAAGAAAGCGTCAAGCTTATGGGAGAGGTGTGACTTTGTAATATAGTAAATTAATATTTTATTAATTAGGTACTCTAGTATCTCATACATTTTTAATAAATAACATTTCTAAGGATCAGTCAGTTGGTTAATTTTGCGTGTTGGTATGTAATAACTTAAATATGTTCAACAAATAATTCAGTTAAAAACATGCGTCTTATAAATAGTTGTATCGAAATTGACGACTTTTTCTATAGATATGTTATTTGCCAGACTATATGTGTGAACTCAACGGAAAGGAATGGGCTGTAATCCTAATAAAAAGAAACTATAGTATTTACATGTTTATTAAATAAGCAGAAATCTCACAAAATTATAACACAAAAATACTAATTGTGGTTCTCGCTTCTTATGTTACGACAGTTTTATAAAGAACTACGAAAAAATATAAATTTTGAATTTGAAATAAAGTCCGAATATTTACCAAAGAGTCTGCAACAATGTGTATTGGGTACCTTATTTCATTGTTCATGACACTGATTTTACATAATGCATAATTCTGAAACACTATTCTTTTTTGTTCGTGCTTCCTCCATAACTGCTACTAATATTTTCCTTACATTGCAGATAGACGAATTGCGCAAAAAGAAAGCGGTCGCAGAGCAAGAATACCGCAACTCTATGCCCGCCTCGTCTTACCAGCAACAAAAATTGCGCGTGTGCGAAGTGTGTTCGGCATACCTCGGTATCCATGACAACGACAGGCGACTGGCTGATCACTTTGGAGGAAAATTGCATCTCGGATTTATTACTATTCGTGAAAAACTCGCTGACCTTAAGGTAAGGAAATGAGACATAATTTTTGCTCTAAAATTAGTTTAAGTTAATTTTAGAACGATGTTCTCCAGCTTTGTGGGATGGTAAAATGTACTTCTTGATTAGCTAGGCACTAGTGTATGATCGAAATTATACAACTGATTCTAGGTATGAAAAATAAATGCTTTGAGCAGCAAAGCATAAACACTGTTTATTACATTTTCCCAAACATGCAATGAAATATTGTCTTTACGTTCCTTAAAATAGACTCGGAAGTATCGCTACGTTCCTTAAAATAGACTCGGAAGTATCGCTTCGTTCCTTAAAATAGACTCGGAAGTATCGCTTCGTTCCTTAAAATGGACTCGGAAGTATCGCTTTTAGGGCGCAGTAACTCACTGGGATGGAAATGGAATTTCATACACTTTTCAGGCCTAGTCATGCAAAGTAACTTTTTTTTTATTTCGACAACATTGTCATTTTTTTTGAGAATTTTTTATGTTTGTTTAAAACACTATACATGCCTCGGCGTGAAAACGGATTTACGGCCTCGTTACCTTTCCGGAAATCCTCATTTTCCCGGCCTCTGTTGTAATGTACTATCTCAGCAATGTTATATTTAAAACCCAGTTACAAGATAGCATCCGTGATCGTAGCCGTTGACGCACTGGATTACTAAGGAAATCTGTCGAATTTTTGGGACTAAAGTGTCTTATAAGTAGAAAAAAAAACTGGCCGATCATAGAAAATTTGACTTTTGCGCGTTTTTAATGACAATACTGATTATCTATTTGCCATACTAATCAATTGTTTACATCACCAGAAAAACGTAGAAAAAAGGCGCGAAGAGCGCGGCGCGTCAGAGCGCGAGCGCGGCGGCGGCCGTCGGCACTACGTCGGCGGCCGCGAGCTCGACCGTCGCGCGCGGCGACACCGCGAGACCGCGCGCGACCGCCGCGACGACAGACGCGACGACAAGCGCGAGCGGGAGCGCGGCGAGCGGGAGCGGGAGCGCGGGGAGCGGGACCGAGAGCGCAAGTGAGTGGGACTAGGTGGCTCAGTTGGCTGTTAGGGAACATACCAGTCAGAGCGCGAGCTCGACCGTCGCGCGCGGCGACACCGCGAGACCGCGCGCGACCGCCGCGACGACAGACGCGACGACAAGCGCGAGCGGGAGCGCGGCGAGCGGGAGCGGGAGCGCGGGGAGCGGGACCGAGAGCGCAAGTGAGTGGGACTAGGTGGCTCAGTTGGCTGTTAGGGAACATACCAGTCAGAGCGCGAGCTCGACCGTCGCGCGCGGCGACACCGCGAGACCGCGCGCGACCGCCGCGACGACAGACGCGACGACAAGCGCGAGCGGGAGCGCGGCGAGCGGGAGCGGGAGCGCGGGGAGCGGGACCGAGAGCGCAAGTGAGTGGGACTAGGTGGCTCAGTTGGCTGTTAGGGAACATACCAGTCAGAGCGCGAGCTCGACCGTCGCGCGCGGCGACACCGCGAGACCGCGCGCGACCGCCGCGACGACAGACGCGACGACAAGCGCGAGCGGGAGCGCGGCGAGCGGGAGCGGGAGCGCGGGGAGCGGGACCGAGAGCGCAAGTGAGTGGGACTAGGTGGCTCAGTTGGCTGTTAGGGAACATACCAGTCAGAGCGCGAGCTCGACCGTCGCGCGCGGCGACACCGCGAGACCGCGCGCGACCGCCGCGACGACAGACGCGACGACAAGCGCGAGCGGGAGCGCGGCGAGCGGGAGCGGGAGCGCGGGGAGCGGGACCGAGAGCGCAAGTGAGTGGGACTAGGTGGCTCAGTTGGCTGTTAGGGAACATACCAGTCAGAGCGCGAGCTCGACCGTCGCGCGCGGCGACACCGCGAGACCGCGCGCGACCGCCGCGACGACAGACGCGACGACAAGCGCGAGCGGGAGCGCGGCGAGCGGGAGCGGGAGCGCGGGGAGCGGGACCGAGAGCGCAAGTGAGTGGGACTAGGTGGCTCAGTTGGCTGTTAGGGAACATACCAGTCAGAGCGCGAGCTCGACCGTCGCGCGCGGCGCCACCGCGAGACCGCGCGCGACCGCCGCGACGACAGACGCGACGACAAGCGCGAGCGGGAGCGCGGCGAGCGGGAGCGGGAGCGCGGGGAGCGGGACCGAGAGCGCAAGTGAGTGGGACTAGGTGGCTCAGTTGGCTGTTAGGGAACATACCAGTCAGAGCGCAGGCTCGACCGTCGCGCGCGGCGCCACCGCGAGACCGCGCGCGACCGCCGCGACGAGCGACGCGACGAAAAGCGCGAGCGGGAGCGCGGCGAGCGGGAGCGGGAGCGCGGGGAGCGGGACCGAGAGCGCAAGTGAGTGGGACTAGGTGGCTCAGTTGGCTGTTAGGGAACATACCAGTCAGAGCGCAGGCTCGACCGTCGCGCGCGGCGACACCGCGAGACCGCGCGCGACCGCCGCGACGAGCGACGCGACGACAAGCGCGAGCGGGAGCGCGGCGAGCGGGAGCGGGAGCGCGGGGAGCGGGACCGAGAGCGCAAGTGAGTGGGACTAGGTGGCTCAGTTGGCTGATAGGGAACATACCAGTCAGAGCGCGAGCGCGGCGGCGGCCGTCGGCACTACGTCGGCGGCCGCGAGCTCGACCGTCGCGCGCGGCGACACCGCGAGACCGCGCGCGACCGCCGCGACGAGCGACGCGATGACAAGCGCGAGCGGGAGCGCGGCGAGCGGGAGCGGGAGCGCGGGGAGCGGGACCGAGAGCGCAAGTGAGTGGGGATAGTGGATGTGAGGGCTAGCGCTGAGAGTACCGCGTGCGACAGGCGGGACGACAAGCGCGAGCGGGAGCGGGAGCGCGGGGAGCGGGACCGAGAGCGCAAGTGAGTGGGGATAGTGGATGTGAGGGCTAGCGCTGAGAGTACCGCGTGCGACAGGCGGGACGACAAGCGCGAGCGGGAGCGGGAGCGCGGGGAGCGGGACCGAGAGCGCAAGTGAGTGGGGATAGTGGATGTGAGGGCTAGCGCTGAGAGTACCGCGTGCGACAGGCGGGACGACAAGCGCGAGCGGGAGCGCGGCGAGCGGGAGCGGGAGCGCAAGTGAGTGGGGATAGTGGATGTGAGGGCTAGCGCTGAGAGTACCGCGTGCGACAGGCGGGACGACAAGCGCGAGCGGGAGCGGGAGCGCGGGGAGCGGGACCGAGAGCGCAAGTGAGTGGGGATAGTGGATGTGAGGGCTAGCGCTGAGAGTACCGCGTGCGACAGGCGGGACGACAAGCGCGAGCGGGAGCGCGGGGAGCGGGACCGAGAGCGCAAGTGAGTGGGGATAGTGGATGTGAGGGCTAGCGCTGAGAGTACCGCGTGCGACAGGCGGGACGACAAGCGCGAGCGGGAGCGGGAGCGCGGGGAGCGGGACCGAGAGCGCAAGTGAGTGGGGATAGTGGATGTGAGGGCTAGCGCTGAGAGTACCGCGTGCGACAGGCGGGACGACAAGCGCGAGCGGGAGCGGGAGCGCGGGGAGCGGGACCGAGAGCGCAAGTGAGTGGGGATAGTGGATGTGAGGGCTAGCGCTGAGAGTACCGCGTGCGACAGGCGGGACGACAAGCGCGAGCGGGAGCGCGGCGAGCGGGAGCGGGAGCGCAAGTGAGTGGGGATAGTGGATGTGAGGGCTAGCGCTGAGAGTACCGCGTGCGACAGGCGGGACGACAAGCGCGAGCGGGAGCGGGAGCGCGGGGAGCGGGACCGAGAGCGCAAGTGAGTGGGGATAGTGGATGTGAGGGCTAGCGCTGAGAGTACCGCGTGCGACAGGCGGGACGACAAGCGCGAGCGGGAGCGCGGGGAGCGGGACCGAGAGCGCAAGTGAGTGGGGATAGTGGATGTGAGGGCTAGCGCTGAGAGTACCGCGTGCGACAGGCGGGACGACAAGCGCGAGCGGGACCGAGAGCGCAAGTGAGTGGGGATAGTGGATGTGAGGGCCAGCGCTGAGAGTACCGCGTGCGACAGGCGGGACGACAAGCGCGAGCGGGACCGAGAGCGCAAGTGAGTGGGGATAGTGGATGTGAGGGCCAGCGCTGAGAGTACCGCGTGCGACAGGCGGGACGACAAGCGCGAGCGGGAGCGCGGGGAGCGGGACCGAGAGCGCAAGTGAGTGGGGATAGTGGATGTGAGGGCTAGCGCTGAGAGTACCGCGTGCGACAGGCGGGACGACAAGCGCGAGCGGGAGCGCGGGGAGCGGGACCGAGAGCGCAAGTGAGTGGGGATAGTGGATGTGAGGGCTAGCGCTGAGAGTACCGCGTGCGACAGGCGGGACGACAAGCGCGAGCGGGAGCGGGACCGAGAGCGCAAGTGAGTGGGGATAGTGGATGTGAGGGCTAGCGCTGAGAGTACCGCGTGCGACAGGCGGGACGACAAGCGCGAGCGGGAGCGGGAGCGCGGGAGCGGGAGCGCAAGTGAGTGGGGATAGTGGATGTGAGGGCTAGCGCTGAGAGTACCGCGTGCGACAGGCGGGACGACAAGCGCGAGCGGGAGCGCGGCGAGCGGGAGCGGGAGCGAGAGCGCAAGTGAGTGGGGATAGTGGATGTGAGGGCTAGCGCTGAGAGTACCGCGTGCGACAGGCGGGACGACAAGCGCGAGCGGGAGCGCGGCGAGCGGGAGCGGGAGCGCAAGTGAGTGGGGATAGTGGATGTGAGGGCTAGCGCTGAGAGTACCGCGTGCGACAGGCGGGACGACAAGCGCGAGCGGGAGCGCGGGGAGCGGGACCGAGAGCGCAAGTGAGTGGGGATAGTGGATGTGAGGGCTAGCGCTGAGAGTACCGCGTGCGACAGGCGGGACGACAAGCGCGAGCGGGAGCGCGGGGAGCGGGACCGAGAGCGCAAGTGAGTGGGGATAGTGGATGTGAGGGCTAGCGCTGAGAGCTGCTAGCTAGCGAGCAGTACCGGGACCGCGGCGAGCAGGTTCGTGAGCGCCAGTGAGTGGAGACATGTGTTGACTGTGCGAGTGTGTGCGCGACGACAAGCGCTAGCAGGACCAGGATGACAGGCGGGACGACAAGTGCAACCAACGGACCAAACCGTCCGTCAATGTTAACTTGTTCCCTAAAATGTATTGTTAGAAGTTTATAGAATAATCTAGGTAAACTTGATCGGCCTGTCAAGTGTGGTTTGGGGGTATTATTATCTTTTACACCAAATAAATAATTTCTATTCTATTCTATTCTACATTGTATTTCAGAATGCATCTCCACGTAAATAATGAATTCATTCATAAAATGGGTACCGACTTCTGAACCCAATATACTGTAGAAACTATTGAAGTGACTGACTAACGTCAGGAGCCGAATTGATACTCAAAGTGGTTCGTGGTAGAATGACCACTATTTAATAGAAAGGGTTTCCTTATATAAATCTAGTTCCATACGATGAAGGTTACATGATGCAATAGAAAACGTACATTACTTACAGTCAAGAATGACAAGGGTCATTACCCATGGTACAACGAGTAGTTAAATACTATATCCTAGTGTGCGTGTTGCACTCAGCCGCATCCATTTATACAGTGTGTAAAAGACATCGTTACTGAAACCTTTACACCCTGTATACCTACTGTAGACTATACAAGAGAGGAATTATGAGAATATTCTCATAATCAAGGATCGGACAAACGCCCGTCATTTTGAAAACGTAACCCTGTTCCGTACAGTAGAGACTTCCTTATCTTAATAATGTTAACATATTTTATTTAATATGTTTTTTAACAACACTAACACATAGTACCTATTTAGGAGATTCCAACTCTTTCTTACTTGTACTTAGGTACAAGTTTTACAAATCATGGTTGTGACCAATGAACGATTTAAGTAAAATTAATTAATAATTATACGCGATGTAGATAATACCGAAGAATAATGAATTTAATATCAATAATTCTAATTCGTTTATGGGTCACAAATTCACAATCAAATAAATAGGAGTTATGATCTACTAAACACATACTTTGAGATAGTGTTATTCAAAAAAAAATCTTACAAAATAAAATAACTTAACATCATAAGATAAGGAAGTCTCTACTGTAAGGAACAGGGTTATGTTTTCAAAATGACGGGCGTTTGTCCGATCCTTGCTCATAATTCTTAATACCGTTTCCCGAAGTTAACCCTAGTCAATAATCTAATTTAATTCACAGGAGGAGTAGATCACGCAGCAAAAGCAAGCGGGACGGTTCCAGCGAGCGGCCACGCGAGCGCGACCGCGACCGCGATCGCCACCGTGACCGCGACGGAGACCGCGAACGCGAACGCGACGGAGAACGAGATCGCGAACGCGACGGAGAGAGAGACCGCGAACGCGATTCGCGCCGCAGTCGCTCGCATCTGTCATCGTCGCGCGAACATCGGCGGGACTAGCATTGATCGTAGGATAGTGAATATGTGAGGTATTGACGCCATACAGATGTAAACCGACGATTTTAACCCTTAGGTGCATATGGTATCACATATTTTATTTCTAAAATGACTTATGTAAACAATCGATGCCAATTCGAACTCTGTTGCTCAGTGTGACAGTCTCAATTGATTACATATTCTGACATGTGACATTTTGGACTATGCGCCTAAGGGTTAACCCTCGACCTCAGAGGCATAAGGTCGGTTCTGTGAGTATAAGATATATCTAAATTCGACCTTGTCTCATAAGCATAAAGTTACTGTTACAGGTCTGAGATATTGCTAAATCCGACCTTATGGCTTTCATGTCGAGCCTGTTGAACGCTTTATTTCCTATTCTTGTTTATATCAGTAGGCTTAGCACATGATTGGTGCGACAATACGTCGCCGCGAGATAGACTATCCGTCCCTCTTTTATTAATATAGTTAGTAAAAGACTGGAAATCTATCTCGCAGCGACATATTACGCACCAATCATGTGCTAAGCGTACAGGATGAAACAAATAGGACAGTTTCTGTATTCCTATTTGTTTTGGCTCCACGTTCCATTGTTTCCGGGTTATCGATCGATTTTATAGAACTTCGTGATAGTTGTCTGTTCTTTATAGTATTTTTTCCAACGTTCATATATTTATTTATTCCGTACTCAGTACCTACTCTGACTTGCTGCGTAAACATAACTTCGTCTTTGTTGACACAAGTGTAGGCACCACTACTTAAACTTGCTAACTAATCCTTTTTTTAATTTTGGTGTTCTACAATTTGTAAGGTACAGTCGACGGTGCCAAAAATATATTTACAGGACTTTATTGCTTTGACATTAAGGTCGTGTAAATATATTTTTGGCGCCTAAATCGTAATGATATCTTTGATAATCTTTGACGTCGACTGTACTATCATGAAAACTAACATCTATTCTATCAAAACTGATCTATCACCCGGAACTAAGGCATACACCGGCACAGGTGAGCTAATAGCATCATTTGTCAGCGTATTCTCGCTGCTACGGGCACGATAGCTCGCCATGCCTTAAAGCGTTTTTGGCGTTCAACGGGTTAAACGTGCGTGCAGACTATCTGAATGCGTCGGATGTGCGTACGATATTACTTAGCTGCCATATAATAGTGCTACTCGTGCGAATCGCACTAAACGCGATTTCTGTAAAACTGTGTGCACATTCGCGACACATACAGGCGGTATGGACGCACCATAACGAAGTTTTTCCTCTTGACCTATAAACGAACCTAGTGATTGGTACCAGGGGCAACTGAGGTATCAAAATTTATAGACATTCTCAAGATTTCGTTAGATGCTGACAAGCTAGTCAGCTGTCAAAATGACAGCACCAAATCTTGTTTGTCTTTGATAGTTCGATTGTCTATGGTGATACTATTTTAGTTGCTCCAATATTATGACTATTATGAGAATAAATATATTAATGATACAAAAATACGTCAATATCACATTGAAAAATTAGAATAAATTTGTAGAGAAATGTATGTGGAAAATAATTGCAAATGAGTTTATGAACAGGATTAAATTTTCAATTGTTTGGCATGTATGGTTTGTTGGTATCCTAAAGTATTACGTTACTAAAACGTATTAACGACCAAGTTGACTGCTGTGGCACTAGAGAAGAGTTCTCAAGTGCTATCGATGATTATACATTATTTAAATCATTTTTCATTTTGCACTGTTCATTCATCGAATTTGACGTCAAACAATCTAAGCCAGCTCTTGCGCAACTAAAATGGACGTTTAAAGTGTAATTAATGCTTAGAATAGTTGTTTTGTTTTAAAATAGGGAATACAAGATAAAAGCAATAAGGACACGCACTATTTTTGTTTGATGTTTCGTTAGTATTACATACAAAACTTTTATTTAAATAGGTTTACCAATGTAAGTGTAAAAGGTTTTATGCATCGGCTCACGTTTGTGTTGAAATCGGACCGGGGGTAGGTGGCAACTTGACTTGTACAAAGATTTCCGCTCTGCACTCGTTGATTTAATAAATTTTTACCTATTAAATTGTGTTTAATTTCGTCTAATTACAGGAACTAACAATATCCTTAGAAATTAAGAAAAATTTCGATTCAAATAATCAAATTTTCATATACCTATTCATTTCTTTGTCATAAAAGTGAACAGAATAAATAAAAAAAACAAGCAGGTGGATAAAATTTATTAAATTCGCATTTCATGCAACTTACTCAAGATCATCTATATAAGTATTTTCAAAAAGTTTACATTTGCACAATGCTGTGCAGAAACAATAGGCAACTATTCCATGATTGCAAATTCCAGATCACTGAGATTAGATTGCTCACTCTTGTTAGACATAAAAGTTTGATAGAATTCTACTCTTCCCAATAATGGAATGTCGAACTATTTTATTAAGATTCGTGTCAGTTTTCAAACTGTCGTGTCATAGTCGCAACATTAAAGTGAATTATTTTCCTGTTTCATCATGTCTATTTAACAGATAACTGAATCCAAAATGTTAAACGATAAACATACAGTTCCTATGTCTCTAGATATTTTGTGTATCTACTTAAGAAAATATAACATGGTTATTTATGCAAGTGTGAATAATGATTTAACTACACATAAACTAGGAACATTTCAAAACTAACAACTACTGATTAAAAATATTCAACCTACTTAATAAGAAATGGTTGTCGTGGTCTACTTTAGTTGGCGTAAACATCTGTTTTCGATTTTAATACAGTCCCTAACAAAAACTGGCTATTTTATTAACTACATACAATCAATAAGACACGACTACTTTTTTAATCTAACTAGGTACGTTAATCTAGGAATTGGAACGAACCTGTATTGTAACTTACCATAAGCCATAAGGATGGGATTTGCTTATATATTTTTTATTTATCTATCTTAGCGTCCATATGGTAAGCAACAATGAGGGCTCTTTTGATTGAAATTATACAAACTATATATAAATACCCTTTTTTATACTTATCAGTATCACCTTTCACCACCAACTTGCACGGCAAGTAAACCTATAAATAGTTGCCGATTTCTAAGAATGAACATTTGAGCTTTATTATATATACGACGTAAAGACCACCGGAAAAATGGTGAGTCTTACCCTCATATTAATAGGGATTAATCTATAACTGTCAAGTTCATTCTGAAGGTGCGTTCAGACCAAACGAGCATTCGCTATTCTATCCCTCACTCTACGAAATTAACGTATCACGTTTTGTGTAACGATCGAATTTCGTAGAGTAGGGGGTTAGAATAGCGAATGCTCGTTCGGTCTGAATGCACCTTTAGAAATCGGCAACTAGGTATAGCGTATGTTATCTATTGTCGCCGCGGTTGAAATCATTCCTTACAGACCTGTCCGTTCATAACCCCTGACAGTCCCTTAAAAAATGAGTTAAGGACTCTCGGTTGATACTAAGGATGGCAGAGGCCTATATTGAATAGTTTTTTATTAACAATAATTATTTATGTTTCATGTATGTAGGATCGGAGCGTAAGAAGATGAGTGGAACGGAGCGTACGTGTGAGAGAAGGATGGTAGACGGTGCGAGAGGGACGGGAGAACGATTTGAATGGAGAACGTTGTAAGATGTGTGGTGTGTAAGACGTGGTGTGAAAGAAGTAAAATCATTAGCTGGTGAAAATAAATCTAAATTAACGAAGAAACGCATTTTATTCGGAGGCAATAGAGAATCCCACATAATTTTGGTGTCTGAAGCGGGATTGCCTCAAGAATATTTAAGAAACGACGAAATTGAAAAATTTGGAAAATTTTCATAGGAAAAAAAAATGGCGTCCGATGGAAGTTTCAATTTTAATATGGTATTAGACGGAATACCGAAGTTCAGCGGCGACGACAAGGCGCATTCATCGACGAAATGGGCTCAAGACATTGAAGACAATGCAGAAATCTTCAGTTGGACGGAAGCCCAGATCCTCATTGTAGCGCGAAGATCTTTAGTCGGCACGGCGGCGCTATGGCTACAATCCGAGAAAACCTTCAAAAAATACGAAGATCTCAAAGCGGCAGTATTTAAAGAATTCCCGGATTCCATTAACATCAAGGAGATGCACGAGCTGATGGGTAGTAGAAAGAAGAAGAAGGAAGAGTCCTACTATCAGTATATGCTGGTCATGAAGGAGTTGGGTAAACGCGCAAAATTCCCAGATTACATAGCTATACAATACATTATCGACGGCATAACTGATTACGAGCTTAACAAAGCTATTTTGTACGGCGCAACTACCTATCCGGTCCTAAAAGAAAAATTACAGTTATACGAAAAGATGAAGATGAAAACGAAGAAAGAAGTGCAAGAAGTTAAACCTAATCATAATAAGATAGAAAAAGATCATATGAAGAATTATTCATCATCGTCGGCAGGTCGAAAACGGTGCTATAAATGCGGCGAAGATAATCATTTGGCTTTGACATGTACGAAGGGCGTCAAATGTTTTCGGTGTAACGAGTTTGGACATATCGGAAGTCAGTGTACATCGAACAATTTAAAAGAGCGCGGCGATGTTCCGGCGGCGAAGTCGTTTCACGATTTCCGTAACGACAAAGGGAGACAGCAATCATCGGGTTCGGCGGCGGCGACGGATAGTCGGCGGCGGTCGGCCATGTTCGGGCAATCGGCCAATGAGGAAGCGCGCATCGATGACAACTTCACTATGGCGGATGTCATTGTCAGCGGCCGGCATTTGGATGTAAACAAACACGACGAAAAGATTGAAAATATTTCCGATGAGCCGATGAAATTGATTTATTTATGCGGAATGGATGTAAGCGCATTAATTGACTCGGGTAGTGCGTTAAACCTTATTAGATTGGACGTGTTTAATAAATTAAAAGTGGAAATGTGCGTTGAGGACAAAGTGATAAACGGATTTGGACAATCGGTGGTAAGATCGCTTGGAAAGTTTTACCAAAGTATTATAATTGACGGGAAGTGTTATAACGATGTGATATTCCATATTGTATCCAATGATGCTATGCCATTTCCAGTAATTATAGGTCGTGAATTTCTGGATACTGTAGTGATGGTTATGCGCGAGGGTTCCGTAAAGTTCATATCAGAGGATGACGGATGGTTGGCGAGGGTGAATTGTGTGAATGAGGGTAATATTTCAGGTCACATCCACGACAACGTTGTTAAAGAAGACGTGGAACGACTGGTGGCTAAATACAAACCTATACAAACAAAGGAGGCGCCAATCGAACTCAAGATCATACTGAAAGATGACATCCCCGTGGCACAACGTCCGAGAAGACTTTCCTTGGCAGAACAGCAGATTGTCGAAGAGCAGGTAGATGAATGGATGCAGAAAGGAATTATACAGGTGAGTTTTTCTGAGTACACTAGCCCGTTAGTTTTAGTAAAAAAGAAAGATGGTTCAACCAGAGTGTGTGTTGATTATAGACTGCTTAACAGGAAAATGGTTAAAGATGAGTTTCCTCTACCACTAATCGAAGACCTAATTGACAAGTTGAAGGATGCTAAGTTGTTCAGTGTGCTTGATTTGAAAAATGGGTTCTTCCATTTAAGGATAAGCAAGGAGTCAGTCCCATATACATCGTTTGTTACGCACCATGGGCAATGGGAATTCCTAAGAGCCCCATTCGGTTTATCAGTCTCACCGAAGTATTTCATGAGATTCATCACCATTATTTTTAAAGATTTAATTCAAGAAGGTGTTATGATGGTATTCATTGACGATATAATAATTCCAGGTCAGACGGAGCAAGATGCACTCTCAAAGCTGCAACGGGTATTGGAAGTAGCTGCGGAGTATGGTTTGGAAATTAATTGGAAGAAGGCGCACCTGATATGCAAAGAGATTGAGTACCTAGGGCATCTTATCAAAGAAGGGCAGGTACAGCCAAGTCCAGACAAAATTAAGGCAGTAGCATGTTATCCAGAGCCAAGAGATATTAAACAAGTACAAAGTTTCATTGGATTGACCTCATACTTCCGTAAGTACATACAAGATTATGCACAGATAGCAAGACCCTTAACTGACTTGATGAGAAAAGATGCTAAGTTTGTTTTTGGTCAAGAACAAAGGGAAGCCTTTAACATTTTAAAGATTAAGTTGACGAGTGAACCAGTTTTAAAGATATTCAATCCGAAGTTACACACAGAACTTCACACAGATTCGTCGAGCCAGGCTCTGGCAGGTATACTTATGCAGAGAAGTCAAGATGGAGAACTGCACCCTGTATACTATAGAAGTAGACGTACAAGTGAAGCAGAAAGTCGATATTCAAGCTATGAACTCGAAGCTCTAGCTATTGTGGAATCTGTGAAGAAGTTTCACCATTACCTATTTGGTATTCACTTTAAGATTGTTACGGACTGTCAAGCGTTTGAGCTCACTTTGAAAAAGAAAGATCTGACAGCTAAAGTGGCAAGATGGGTACTACTACTGGACCAGTATGACTATGAGATAGAACATCGACCGGGTGTTAAGATGCCACATGCAGATGCTCTTAGCCGGAATCCATACGTGGCCATTGTGGTAAGCTTGCACGAGAAGATTAGCCAAGCTCAAGAAAAAGATGAGGAGCTCAATGCCATTAAACAGCTGATTTTGAAAGATGGAAATTACAATGACTTTTATGTGCAAAATGACATACTTTACAAAGGTGATCAGCGGCAACTGGTGGTACCTAAGATTATGGAAAAAGAGGTTATCAAGCAGGTACACAGTAATGGCCATTTTGCCATGAGAAAGATGAAAGATGCTATAAGCAAAGATTACTACATAAGAAACATGGACAGGAAGATTGAAGAAGTAATTACAAGTTGTATACCTTGTTTATTAGCTACCAGAAAAGAAGGCAAACAAGAAGGCTTATTGAATCCTATTGCAAAAGAAGGAACGCCACTGCATACGTTGCATTTAGACCACATTGGACCGTTGACTGAAACAAAGAAGCGTTACAATCATATACTGACAGTTGTGGACGCATTCACAAAGTTTGTGTGGCTCTACCCAACGAAGTCAACAACCAGTGCTGAAGTAATTAGCAGGTTGCAACTACAGCAGCAGACATTCGGTAACCCAATACGCATTATTACCGATAGAGGTACGGCATTCACGAGCGGAGCTTTCCAGAAGTACTGTGAAGATGAGGGTATCCAGCATGTGACTATTACGACTGGAGTAGCCAGGAGTAACGGCCAAGTAGAGAGAATCCATCGTATTATGATACCGATGTTGACCAAGTTATGCATAGAAGATCAGTCTCTATGGTACAAGCACGTGGGACGAGTACAGAGAGCGATAAATAGTACGTATCAGAGAAGCATAGATACCTCACCTTTCCAGCTGTTGACCGGTACTAAGATGAACTGCAAAGAGGATGTAGAAATATTAAACCTGTTGCAAAAAGAAATTATATCCCAGTTTGATGAAGAAAGAGAAATTCTAAGGCAGAAGGCCAAAGAACAGATTCAGAAAATCCAAGAGGAAAACAGAAAGAGTTTTAATAAAAAGAGGAAGCAGAGCTCTAAGTATGAAGTAGGCGATCTTGTTGCGATTAAAAGAACACAGTTTGGGCCAGGTCTAAAGATTAAGCCGAAATTCTTAGGACCCTACAAGGTAACTAATGTGAAGCGTAATGATCGCTACGACGTGGAGAAGCTTTACAGCGGTACGGAGGGGCCGAACAGGACATCTACGGCGGCAGACTTCATGAAGAGGTGGCCTGACGAAGACTGCGAGTAACTGGTAGGATTTTTAACCTTTTATTTTTGATATTTTTGATGATGGTGATGCAAGTAAGATACCTTATTTCTCGGTAACATATTTTCATAGCGTATATTTTAAAGACGGAACCTAAGCGGATAAACCTGATCTCAGTGATCTCACAAATAAGTATTTTTAAGTTAGCTTAAATTTTAAAGATGTCAAAGATCGTTACATAACATAGACTGTTGTTAGAATATTTTTATACCTATGTTGTTTATTTACGCTGTTACCTTAAATTTCATGTTGCCAAAATGCTGTTATTATGTAAAGTGCTATGTTGAGCACAATGTATTTAAGACAGTTGTTGTTTTGTTGGACAACTTTAACGTAAGATGTTTGTATGATGTGAAGATGAATGAACAGGAATGATATCTGAGGGCAGATATTCTGCAGGACGGCCGAGAATGTAGGATCGGAGCGTAAGAAGATGAGTGGAACGGAGCGTACGTGTGAGAGAAGGATGGTAGACGGTGCGAGAGGGACGGGAGAACGATTTGAATGGAGAACGTTGTAAGATGTGTGGTGTGTAAGACGTGGTGTGAAAGAAGTAAAATCATTAGCTGGTGAAAATAAATCTAAATTAACGAAGAAACGCATTTTATTCGGAGGCAATAGAGAATCCCACATGTATAAAATTGATAGCTACAGGAGAATAGATAGATAATTGTATTAGATTGTAAATAGGTACAGTGAATTTAGGAAGAAAGCTACTAATGAAGAAATTTATGTTGAACCGCGTTCAACCCTAAAGCCGTCAGCCGAGTTCGCGGCCGCATCGTTTGAAGTTAGCAAAAAACGTTGCCTATCGAATAACGTCATGCTCTTAGAGATTTTTTATGCTGCCGTTTACTCGTCGCCGTAGTAGCAATTATGTTGACATTTGTAAAAGTTGTCCTATATGACAGACTTTTTCGAATACTGACAGGTGTTAGGATAGATTTCTTATTTGCGGGGGACTAGTTACGAATATATCGACAAATCTTTTAACGCTACGTGCATTTTTTAATCTACTTCATCCCATTTCAATCCAGTCCATAAAATATCACAATTTCACATTGTAACAAGTATAATTTAATCTACTAGGTATACAAATACATATGCATAATATAAAGAAAATGAGCATTTCCCTCACGAGTATACATTCACGACGGATTATTTTGTTCGGATTGTAATGAAAAAATATTAAACTCGGAGATATTTTCTTATTTTTAGGCACTGGTCCCACCAACGGCGATGAACGGGCAGAGTGTAGCGATTAGTGAACTTTTTTTGCCAGCCAGTTAATTCTATAGAAAATTTCTTTGCCGACAGTGTGAACAGTCAGCGACCGCCTGAAATATGTGTAACTTTCGCTGACACGGCTTATTCGCCTTTGGTGGGTCCTGTGACTTGTGCGGGTAACTTTATGATGGATGACAAGCCATATAAAGTGCTACCTTTAAATTACAAATGTAATATTAACAGATATCTAATAGTAGCAATGCCCAAATCACTTACCGGCGGATACCGGGTTACCGGGTCTTTGCCTGGGCTATGTTCGGTTAGTATGCAAAACATGTTGTCCTACACTAATCTACCGAAAAATAACACGGGAATTTCTGCTTTTTATACTAGGCGAAGATAGGTCCCAGGCTAAAATACGATGCTCGACTATACATACGTAAGTAGTTAAAATTAGTTCAAAAACTTTGATAAAATAAAAATTAACTATTAAAATAAGGCAGAGGTTACATATAGGTTTTTGATTTGATATCAACATCAAAATTCAAGTCAAAATATTATACGGTTAAATTGAGATCAAAACGATAGTGCAATATGGCTAAGTAAATATTTTCGATATTATTCTATTACAAAGAAAAATATAAAATTTTTCATGTCGTGAATTTTATAATTTGGTAGGTAGAAGATAAATATCTTTGTAACCGATTGTTCAAGTATAGGTATAATCTGCAGCAGATAAAGCTAAGGACTTAAGACACAAAAATAAAAAAGTAAATTAAACATATCGGTCTTAACTGTATTCCTTGGAATACCGTTTCGATATTATGTCATCCACAGCTTTATAAGTTTCTGCTGCGGACTAAATAATAATTACATGATGATTCCAAATCAAGATCAATCTTACAAATTTATGTGTCACTTAAAACTACATCGTTCTACCTACAAATTTGATAAATGCTGCATATTATCTTAAACAGCGAAAAAGTACCTAACACTTGCTTGAAAACAACTTACGTGACGTTTACGCGAGTGGATAGACATATCTATGCGGGTATGACGGGACCGCCTTCTCACGCTTATCCGATATTGACAGCGTTGGCGTCCCCTCCCGTCACCCCTGGACCATGGGGGTGTCACGTAAGATGTTAACCTACAATTCGTACCTCCATGCAGTGTCTTTTTGTGTCTATGTTCGCTACAATACATTTTGAATTATCATTTATTTGCACATTAAAGTAAACAAAGATAGTTGGAGTGTTCATATAAGACAGTGGTTTCCCCTCACACACAGAGGCATCAAGCAAAATTCTGCTACAACAGCGTTTTATATCTGGCACTTAATCGTTTTACATGCGTATAGTTAACCACTCGTGTATTTCAGTAACAACGGAACATGCTCCATCTACGACCAAGTGGTCTGCGTAAAAAATCCTTCAACCTTTGAACAAATCTTTCAACCTAGCTTATTCGGCAAAGACCAAAAGCTGTCAATCGTAGGTCGTTTGGTCGACTATTTTATGTACTATTGCCATTCTGGGTAGCGTCCCTGATCCTCTAATAATCCTTATTGAAACTTGAAACAAACGAATAGATTCAGAGGTTAGGTATTCAAATATTTTGTCTACTCTAAAACAACGTTTTAAAGGTGTAATCGGTTGTCTAGTGGTAAGCATTTTTAAATCGCTGTCTATTAGGTATATAATAGACAGAATAAATTACTGAAGTTGAACAATAATTGATAGCGCTTTGTTCGTTTGCTATAGGTAAGTACCTAGCTGATGGCAACTGTTAAAACACTAGCATTTGATAAGGAAGTTATCGCTTGATTAATATTATTTCTTTGTACGATTACATGTGACCTACTTTGAACAACGTGCGTTTTACGAGTAAATAATTTCACGATCTTATTTGATTTTTATTTTGTGTAATTTTAACTTAAAGCCTAACATTTCCGATAAAACCCCAGAAAGGGCGGACAGTATGACTACTTTTGTAATAGTATATAAATAATGGTTGGCACATATTCCAGAAATCTTGAATGGCGAATCCAGCTCCTGCAAGAGAAATATTAGCAATTTTATAATTATAAAGACACAGTTTTTTTACTTATTACTCACTAATAGTCTACTACTAGTACTACTAGTAGACTATTAGAGAACTTTGTGATCTGTAACTATGTAAAATATAAATATAAAACAATACCCAAACGGAAGAAGGGTAAGTTTTTCGGAATGCAATCGTTAGTCAAACCACAAACTGAGCGACAGTGGACATTCAGGTTCAGGTGATATGATGATCATATTTGTATTTATCCTGCTACCTATAACATTCGCACTTGCATACGTGTCAGACGGTGACGGAACGAAGACGAAGTATAAACACAGGGCCGAGAAAAGCCAACAGAACCTATGTCAAGCAGCCCTTACTTTCTTTTAAACACAGCAGGAGATAAATATATATCCCCCAATCAAACTGATCTCTAATATATCTAAAATAACGACTAACCCACTTATTCATAAACGTTTCCGAACTTAGCAAGCCGCTAAGCATAGTTTTCACATATCATGCTTGTCAAAGCCGGATTATAATTGTCTCGCATAAGGTGAGAAAAGTAGAGTATATACCTCGGGAATAAAACTAGCTTCGCTCGAAAATGAAATCTGTAACTGGGAGTCCTTCGTTACGGTCAGGATTCAATGTCGCGCCCCTTGGTTATCCCCTTGGTGTATAATCTACTATTGTACCTTTCTGACGATCGCCATCGTAACTAACGTGAGTTTAACCATTTAATTACATTTATAGTTATTATGTCTAACGAAAGGTGGTTAGTTTTTATTAAGATCTCAGCCAATGTTGGGTCTGGTAGTATAGTTAGAAGCTTTTGTAAGCTGGCATTGTACTATTGCTTGTACAATATCTGGAGCAAGTCCTATATTAACAAACAAAGGCCATAGTCGGATTTTCATAGTAAGTCAGCCTTTAAATCAACCAGACTCTAGTATTTTTTTGTGAGTACCTCTTATGGTGAAGAATATTTCTGCTGAGTATCAACGTCCTATCGGTGACAGTTTTTGACTTATGATTTTTTTTAGTTTTTTCTTTAATGTGTTGTATCTCAGGATGTATAAAAGCGAATTGCTTCAAATTTTGAAATAATGTTCTTTATTTAGATATGCATCGAATTTAAAAAAATGAATATCGATTGTCGTATAAAAAAAAGAAAAAAAAAGACCAAAAAATTTTTCATATTTTTTTTTGTGTACCTATGAAGTAGTGACACCTCTATTTTCTTTTTCTAATTATAGACCATACATTGGCCTACTAGTTGCCTAAGTATCAAAATTTTCCAAGCGGTACTTCTTACCAAAAATCGGCAATATGTGTGGTCAAGTTCTGCATTCAATCGGTGTTTTTCAATGTAGTATACAAACTCTTCATTTATATTTGAGTTTTCTTATCAGGTTATCTTATTTAAGAGTAAATGCTAATGACAACTTAATGTCATCATGATGCAAGCTGTTTATTACATTATTAATCGGCCGTTTATTATTTTAACTAGCGTAATTCGATATTATTTATGAGATATTCATTAAAAATAATATATTTCTTGAATATATTACTATATACGCTAGTTGAAATGGTAAACGGCCGATTAATAATGAAATAAATGAAATAAACAGCTTGCATCATGATGACATTAAGTTGTCATTAGCATTTACTCTTAAATAAGATAACCTGATAAGAAAACTCAAATATAAATGAAGAGTTTGTATACTACATTGAAAAACACCGATTGAATGCAGAACTTGACCACACATATTGCCGATTTTTGGTAAGAAGTACCGCTTGGAAAATTTTGATACTTAGGCAACTAGTAGGCCAATGTATGGTCTATAATTAGAAAAAGAAAATAGAGGTGTCACTACTTCATAGGTACACAAAAAAAAATATGAAAAATTTTTTGGTCTTTTTTTTTCTTTTTTTTATACGACAATCGATATTCATTTTTTTAAATTCGATGCATATCTAAATAAAAAACATTATTTCAAAATTTGAAGCAATTCGCTTTTATACATCCTGAGATACAACACATTAAAGAAAAAACTAAAAAAAATCATAAGTCAAAAACTGTCACCGATAGGACGTTGATACTCAGCAGAAATATTCTTCACCATAAGAGGTACTCACAAAAAAATACTAGAGTCTGGTTGATTTAAAGGCTGACTTACTATGAAAATCCGACTATGGCCTTTATGTATATCCCCAAACTAGAGAGGATACCCTCTGATTTTAGAGTTTATTCCGGCAACATCCTCAGGCATTGCTTTAAAATCCAAGGTCTGATAATTAGCCAACTTAAGAGTACAATACCTGGAGTACCTTTAATAACCGTAGCGTTTATTACGGTCGCATCAGCTTGCTCCAAGAATCCAAAGCCTGAGCGGGTTAGAGCCAGTACCTTGAGCAGGTCGGCGGCGAGTTTGAGCACGTTGTTGGCGACGGTGAGCTGCTCCTTGCTCTCCGGCCGCTGCTCGATGGCGAGGTGCAGGTTGATCTGCTCCGTCAGTATGGCGGACAGGCAGCCGCGGTACTTGCGGTTCACGTTGCTGCCGAGTGTCAGCAGGCGGAGTAGGTAGATGCCGAGGCAGCTGCTCCATACTAGGGCTTCGAGGAGCCAAGCGGATTCGAGGGTCATTGAGTCCTGGAATAGAAATATTTATAAATATTCAATTGAACGTAGTGTATAATGAGGTCCCTCCGAAAAATGCGTGAAGTGACTAATTACACATCAGCTCAGACCCAAGATGTATAATTACATTACACTGTCACTTGACTTACATGTATGACGTAATCGAAAAGTGGATCAATTTTAAATAGCAAGATTTGATAAACGATAAACATTGGGACATCTAACACTTTTATCACTTAGATATTCTGAAATAGAGAATATGCACCCTCTTTGAAGTTATCACAATGGGATAGTATTAACCTCGTAAGGCACACCATAGTTAGTTTTCCTGTTTTTAATTTGAACCTTGTTCTATATGTAAATTGGTAAGAATTTCGTTTGATTCAAAAAGTAATGAAACAGAAGAAATTCTACTTTAATTGGTTCACGAAAGATACTAATTGGATTGCAACAACTATGTGCATTGTAATGTACATTGGGTCTTAGGAGGTTAAACACAACTGTTAAAGTTATGTTTATCTCGAATCTTACCCTGAGTAGATGCGCGCTGACACAGGCCAATAATATGATTGTGAGCATAAAAGCGGCAGACACGATCACGTCCACTGAGCGCTGGGGACCACGCCGCTGTGAACAAAATAATAGAAAATAAGCAAAACTTATTATAACCAACAATAAATAACAGATTTTTCTCCAATATGCTCGGAAATGTTCGCATTAATGTAGCAAAAACGAAACGCGAAGTACCTTCTTATGTACCAGCTCAAATTAAAAAAAAAGATTTTCATTATTGTACAGTTTTTGCGGCCGCGAAATTGTACTAAAATCCATTAATGTATTGTTTTTTACTTCTTAAAAACTACTTTTGGACTTTGAAAAAAATGCATACAGCCAAATTCTAAAGCCACGACCAAACGCCTGGTCTGGATAGAGCGAGAGACGGCGATCAAATCTATGGCCGTCTCGTTCTATCATGAGTTACAAACGCCTCGGTGTGTCAGGTCGTGTAGGTACGGTTTAATGAAACCATAGATATCGTTACTATTTTTTATGAACGACCATGCATTAAAAAAAAGTTTAGGCGGGAATCATAAGAGATTTTTTCTTTTCAATTGTTATTCAATTTGCAAGAAGAATTACTTAATCGATTGTAATAAATTTTGTTTTATTTCCTTGCATGTTTGGAGAAAAGTCCTATATGTGCCTCGGACGGAAATAGAATTTCGTGGATTCGTATGTAATTGTCGGCCTCAGCTTCGCTTCGTCCGACAAAAAATACTCATCCACGAAATTCGCTTTCCCGGCCTCTGCAATAATGTACTATTTATGAACTTGATGCGCCATTACCGGAATCTTTCCCAACACAGTATGAGGAATATTCACAAATAGTTAAGTTATCCTATCCCCATACAAATATTGGGAATGTAACGGCAACAGCACATATTTAAATGAGGATTTTCTCGAAAACGTATGCCACTAGTTGGCGCCACTTAGCCGTAAGGTCCCGCTAAGAAACACAACTATCTTGCACCAAAGAAAAACTAACTAAAGCCTAACAACTTTCTATTTGACCCTGGCACAGTGTCGCTACAAACAGTTTATCAGGCTTCATGTTGATATTTTTAATACCAAAAAATTGATTACAGAGAATCAAAGCTTTGTAATATTACCTATTCGTCAAAATCCGATTCCAAATACTCAATATTTATGTATTCTTGATATTCTGACTCTGATGAAGTTTGATCTTCGTTTTTGCATTTTTTATATCTGAATCCCATACTGTGCATCAGTTTTCGTAAGTATTTTCTGCTGCCTGTAAATCCAATGTCTTTTTTCAAAGCGATAAGCAGAGTTTTGATACTTGGTACTTATTTCGCACGGCATAAAATTCATGAATTTTATGAATTCATGAATTTTATGTCGTATGGCACATTTATCGAAGTCATCTATATTAATTTTATTTTTGCGTGGGGCTTTATTTTGTACAGTTGGCAAAGTCGCTTCTTTATTTTTAGAAATATTTTTAATCGTCGATCTACATACATACAACAATGAGAAAATTAAATCTATTAAGTTTAATTATTACAACTAACCAATTCAAATAGAACCGCACTGTAAAGTGTCAGTACCGGTCATGTCAGTAACCAATTGCAAAACATTTTCCAATGGAATACTATTCAATCCTTCGTCCTTTCTTTGGTTTAAATATTTTATTGTATTTAAGACGATTTTTCTTGGTTCTATTGGTATCTTTTTCGGCATTTTTATGATAAAATCGTTTAAGTCGCGAAATATTTTCTTCTTGTTTACGTCGGTGACATTCGATGACATTCAACGCCTGATGTCAAACAGTAATCATTGCCAGTAAAATAAATTAGTGTCACTGAAAATCCGCAACATGGCGAGGGTCAAATAGTAAGTTGTTAGGCTTTAGAAGGTATTTTTATTTTTTTATATCATTTTATTAACTCATACAAAACATTTAAACACGAAACTATAGGAGCACTGAGAATTTAGACAAGTTTCTAGACCTGACGTCTCAGTGCTGCCGCTCTGGTGAGCGTTATTTCAGAAAACCCTCAATAATTTTACATTTAAAATATCGTCGTTGAGATTACCAATACCTCATTGCTAATTCATAATTGGACAAAAGAAGACTGTAAACGTATGTAATTTGAAATGATTTTTCTTTTCCTGGAATTTTCACATAACGGAATTGACAATCTTAACGACGATATGCAGGTTTTTGTGATTTTACGGGTATCGAACTAAAATGTTCTTTGAACCGAGCGATTTTGAGATGCTTCCACACATTATGGAATCTAGAATGCGTCTCGATTTAAACTTACCCGTAAATAAGACCGAGTGGACAGCCAAGTCTTGATATTTCTCACAGTGTTCAACCTAAAATGCGGCAACTCGCTCTTCCTGGCCCGCCTCGCCGACGTCAAGTGTGAGAACAGTTTGGCGTAAAGGAATCGTTGCTTGAAGGCTCTCTCCGCTACTGCTAGAAGGAAGAATACGAGCCCGCTGAGCGCGAAGCGGAGCGCGCATGACAGCATGTTCGTTGTTATTTCCCTGGAAATAAGGTTCACTTTTAATGAGTAGAATAGTAGAAGAAATTAATAAGACGTTTGATTTCGAAGAACTGAATTGTTTGACTTTATTACGGGATCAAAGCCGTTAAATTTTTACATAATAGTATATTACTGCAGACGCGGGGTAACGTCGAAACCAAACGTAGGTATATTTTGTCGAGCGTAGCGAGTACACATTACTTTGATTCGATTATTTTATCATGATCAAAAGGGCCCGCAATCCCACGTTGTCACTTACCATATAGGCGTTTAAACAGATAATTCGTATAAAGATACAAACAAATCTCGTCCTATACGGCTAATAACAATGTGGACCTTTTTGAGTGAAAGCGACATAGAATGATACTTACCATATATTGTCACCGAAAGCACCATTAAATATCGAGACCAAAGATCCCTGACTATAGTTGTATATCAACGATGGGATGTATGTCAGTAGTGACAGCGATTGGAGTTCCTCCTCGCTTCTAGTATCTTGTTCTATGGCAACCTGCAAACAAAACAAATATGTCTTTGGTATCTGTCTGTTAAAAAAATTGATTTCCAAGGTAGGCACTTATAGTTGTCGAGTCATCTCTCGTTCCATTTCTTTATATTGATCTTGATTTTAATATAGGCTTCACAGCTAACAAACATAAACATCTATGGAAATCGAAACATGGCAGGTCGAAGTTGGATAGCGAGATACCGTCGTGCGCTCTCTACGGACGAGCGACATCTTTCGGCGGCAATAGCGCTACGAGACCGCCATGAGCAGGCCGGGCCATCTGTCGGTGGCATGGCCCGAGTGTCGGTACCTGGATGAGCCTGGCGGCGGGTGCGACGAGCCCCACGCTGGCGGCCATGAGCAGGCCGGCCCACAGGCAGCCATCGGCGGCCATGGCCCGCTCGGCTCGCGCGACCACGTACCAGCTGATGTCCACCGCGGACAGCTCGGCTCGTAATGTCGAACCGCGCTCCCACATTGTGCATTTTACTGCGAAAATTTCATTATTTTATAACTCGCAATGTCTAGATTTCCAATATCCACTCCAAACATTATTAAATAGTATCCTGCAGGTATTTAACAAAATGTAAACCATAATAAAAAGGAACAGGGTTGTATTTGTTTTATATCATTCGATTTAAAAAAAAAAAAAAAACTTTACTCCCATTTTGTAATACTTTAACAAAGAACTTTAAGAAAGATCTAAGATCTGTAAACGGGAAATCAAAAGACGAGTATCATTGAGACCGTTTCGACAAGACGGAAAAAAACAATTATATTTAACTAGCAGTTACCCGCGGCTTCGCCCGCGTGCTAATATCTATTCACTGCGTGTTATTGTTTTCCCGCGATTATCTCGCGTTTGCCTTAACCGATTTAAGTGTGGATGGTGTTTTTACCCGCGGTTCGGCCGCGTATTATCAATTTTTATCACGGTCGTTTAAACTTAAGACCTAAATTCAAGATGGCGAACTTTTGTTGCAAGTTTGACTTCAAATTCCGTATGAAGAACTTTTCATCTTCTCGGTATCGATTTTTATCAATATCAAATCAAAGTTCTAGAAATCTTAGATGTGATAGCTTCTCACTTTTTTTTCCTACCTCAAAATCTTTATGAAAAACCCACTTGGATCCTAAGATACCGATTTTTATTAAGGTCGTTACTATATAAATTCAAGGTGCCGAAAATTTTGTGCAAATTTGACCTCAAATTCATTACTTGGAACGTTTTGACATTTCAGATATCGATTATTATCAAAATCCGCTATCATATTATGGTCATCTTTACCATCTGGTAACCGACAAATGTTTTTTATCATTAAAAGTTTCCATACACTCACATAGGTGATTGTTGTGTTTTGATGATAAACTATCATTTGTCGTTTCCCGGGCCTTACAAAGATGACCATAATTAGCCGATATTGTTACAGTTTCTTGCAAATTTCACTTCTGCTTCATTATGATGAACAGATCAGTCAGAACTTCAGATTACCACCGATTTTTATGACGGACAATATCGAAACGGAAATTTAATAGGCAGCCTTTTTTGCAATTTGTTAATAAGAACCTGTGGGATCCCGATACATCGATTTACACAATTGGATCAAAAATGACGAAATTTATGGTGACGGCTGTTTTGACTTTATAAAAAACCTCTTCGATACACAGATATATGTACTTTTGATTACTATCGCGTGAAAACTCAGGAAAACTTAAAAGGTTATTAACGTTGGTTAACATGCTATATTTAGAATTTTTTTAATCAGAAATAAACACAAAAACGATACCCCTGTCATAACCCGCAAGCCCATGAGACCATAAAAGAGGAGATGGTATTTCACGTACACCTCGGTACAGCGACACGATAGACTATAGAAATGATAACCATGTTGTTTTTTTACTGTTAACCTTTTTACCCTTTTACCTTTACCTTTACCTTTTTTTTTACCTTTTTACCCTAAAACATGTCTTTAGTCATTTATGTTTGGGAATAGTCCTATGAAGTTTCGGATAAACTGTTTAAATAGTCAAGTTTCCCCGTACTTTGGACCCCCATTGCACCCTCTAATGAGTTGATTTTGACTTAACCTTTTTTAAAACAATATAGCGCGTAGGTTTTTTTGAGGGTGTAGGGGACTCTCAAAAAAACCTACGCGCTATATTTGGAATCTCTAGAACCAGAAATAAGCATAAATAATAAAATTATATTGATATTTTTCGAATTTTACCCCAGCACGCCATAACCGTGTACATAGTATTTCACGTCTGCCGCGTTAAATTCTAAAATCATTATTGTTGTCGTGATCTACGTCCCGATAAACCATAGAAACCACACCCAACTTGATTTTTTCACTTCATGGCCTTTTTACCTCTTTCAGGGGTTAAATTTTCAAAAAACCTGCAACACATCTTTACTCTATTAGTTTGAAGAATACTCCTACGAAGTTTCGGACAAAATAGTCCAACTAATCTTGTTTCGCCATACAAACTTTGAACCCCCATTGCACCCTCTAGGGAGTGGATTTCGACATAACCTTTTTTAGAGCACCCCCACAACCTCAAAGAAACCTACGCGCTAAATTTGGAATCTTTAGAACCAGAAATGAACATAAATAATAAAACTGTATTGTTTTTTTTTTCTAATTTTACCCCATCACACCATAACCGTGTACATAGTATTACACGTCCGCCGCGTTAAATTTTAAAATCGTTATTGTTTTCGTGATCTACGTCCCGATAAACCATAGAAACGATACCCAACTTGAATTTTTCACTTTATCACCCTTTTTACCTTTTTCAGGGGTTAAATTTTCAAAAATCCTGCAACATATGTTTACTCTATTACTTTGAAGAATACTCTTGCGAAGTTTCGGATAAAATAGTTCAACTAATCTTATTCCGCCATACAAACTTTGGACCCCCATTTCAACCCCTTAGAAGGTGAATTTTGAAAAATTCTTTCTTAGTGCTCGTCTACACCATAAAAGGAACCTACGTGCCAAATTTGGAGTCTCTAGGACCAGGGGTTTAGGCTGTGCGTGCATCTTTGTCAGGGAGCTTCTTCTTTTATATATATAGATTGCGCGAAGTCAGGATTCATTCTTTTTGTGTATTCATCTAGGAATTTAGTACTTGAGTTTCCGTCAAAATTAATTAATTACCTGTGTCACTAGTAGGGTCGAGTAAAGCGAAGGGGTCCCAAGAGCTGTCGGCACAATGGAACCCCACATCGGAATGGGCGCCCTCAGATTGAGATCCGTAGCTGCTTTCTTCACCTAATGATAGAATATATTGATTTCATTGGATGGTCTTCGAGTTATAATGTTGAAATGTTTTACAAAGGACATGAAATGTTATATTAATGAAGTAATGTAATTATTGTCAGTTAAGAACAAATTTAATTGAAATTGTTTCATTACGCAACATGTATGAGTCTATATCTACTTAAAAACATATACTCGTAAATTTTGACACACGATTAATTGAATTAAAAAACGGCAAAGAAGAATTAGAAAGATTATAATTTCAATAATTCCTACCGTAAACAAACGTTCTTAAATGCTTTCACCAGCTATTAAATCGTAAACACAGTATACTATGAAAATATTAAAAAATACATATCATTAAGTATCACTAAATGAAATGCATAGATAAATTACCGAAAGTATGGATTTGCATTATCTAGTGGTATTGTATTTACAACCTCTCACACATTCTTTATTAGAATGTTCTCGACTGTTGTACTATCATTATTTGACTAACTAATAGTAAATCGTGAAGTAATTGTGAAAACTCAAATCAAATTATTTCATAGTAAATCTATTTGTAAAGGCATAAGGCCCATTTTAAGAATGTTACTTTTATAATGGGCCTTATGCTTATGCCTTAGCAGCACTATAATTTCTATTTCTCTATACTTCATCTAAGAAAGGTTATAAATTCATAGACAAAACTATTGTTTTTGGTGCTCTCAAGAGGTGAATTTATTACGAAAAAAAATAGAACAAGGTTAATGTCGTAAATGCTTACTGTTAGTAGTTTGGCCAACCCAGTCCGACATGGTATGATGCGATGGCAGTGCGATGGATGGTGCCGAGGCCGAGCATTCGCCGTCAGACGACGATGTCTGGTATTTCTCTAATTTCTATACAAACAAATTATTTGATTACTACTGGTGTTAATTACTGCACGAATGAATGAATAGTATGATGACGATGTTGTATAAATACGTTTATCGATTAATGTACTATCGTTATGTCTTGGTACTAATAGATAGTTTTAAACTTTAGGCTAGTGATCTAACTAGATTTTGTTATAATAACTATTATAGAAAAAAATGTCTTCTTATTTGCAATTACACTCTTGATCTAGTTGGTAACTTTTAATAGGATTACCAATAGAGGTATTTACTTTTCGCTTTAAAGAAACTATTATTTTATTTGTTTTTTAAATAAGGAATGAACAATAGTGACTTCATACCAGTGAAATATCATGCTGTAAATACACAATATGGCGATGTTTGTCGTTTTTAAGATGCGAGAAATGTAACTTTCCTTTTTTGTTATTAATTACATATAATTATACTTGCAATTTCAGTTGCCGGGCTATCATAGAAACTACACGCATACGACATTAATCTCAATTGAGAAAAATACGAAATGTGTATCGCTATATGGAAATTATGGATATAGGCAGCACGTCGCATATTGGTCGATATTATGATGATGATATTTTATTAGTTCATGCCATTTTACCCACTTTTGTGAATTTACCTGTACAGATAGCTACCTGGATTCTTAGGCTGAAAATTGTTGTCATCAATTGCCTATTATAAAAATGTCAATGTTAATATCTTACACAAATTATATTGTTTTTTAAATACCAAAACGCCAAACCGAATTACTCCAATTTTAATGTAAATTAGTATTTTCCCGTGCAAAAATAAGTTTCTAAGTGTAAAACCATGAAAAACGAAATATTAATATCAAGAATCTGCGACCATATATAACATGGACGTCTAACGCCAGCTCAAAAATGCCCCCAAAACCAATTGTTCAATTGTGCCAAGATGGGCAGGATATAGGCTTTTCGTGACACCGCGTAGATTTCGGCGCAACATCTTCGACAAATGTTTATTGAATATCGCCAATCAAAACTTTGATGGACCAATCACAACTATTTTTAAATGGCGGTTTAAGTTTTTATAGGTTGACATTCAAATTCATTCCCGTGATGCATTGAACAGGGGGTGACACTTGTCAATTTAAATTCAGGACCGTTTTTGAAAGGCAATTTAGTATGGCGTGCGGCTTCCATGTTTTATTTGTTCGTAGTCAAGAATTAATAAAAATGCCCAACACTATTAACTGATCATCAATGACTCTTATTGCAATGTGCATCGCATACAGTGTCCTATCCCACAAAACTTTTCAAGTGTACATCATCACCAGCCTATGATAGTCCACTGCTGGACGTAGGCCTCTCCAATTAACTGTGCGTATAGACGCATTACGACGCGACGAGGTAAATGCCCATAATCGCCACGCTGGGCAAGCGGATTGGCGATCGCAGTAATGTGTCCACTATGATGACGCTGCTGCCCATCATCAATCTTTTCTGCTGCTCATCATCAATCTTTTACAAGTGTACAATTCTACAAAATTGTATAAATTCCCATACAAAAAGTTGTCAACTTTGTAGAATTGTACGCTTGTAAAGTTTTGTGGTTTAGGCCCCAGGTCACGAATGGTCGATTAACTGTGTTAACAATATCCGCATCACATCAACTTCTTTCAGTCCACTGCTGATGCTGGACGTATACGAAAATGCCCATAATCGCCACGCTGGGCAAACGGGTTAGTGATAGCAGTAGTGTTCACTATGATGACACTCAATGTGAGTCAACTCTTACGACACCCACGGGAAGATTTGGGGTGGTGACAAATGTATTCTAACTGCCGTCACCCAACTGGCAGTATGAATATAATAAGTCTTACCTTTAAATATAATGAAATGGTTAAACTAACGTATATTAAATTTAGTCACTACGCGCAACATGTCTCGAAGAGCCTATTTCTCCATTATGAAGCACTGAGCCCGTACGCTTGACTAAATACACGTGAGTTTAAGCGTTTAATTTTATTTATAGGTATTATTTCGTACGATAGTTTAAAAACTTACCTTATTTTTTTTCTTAATAGGATACTCTTCATCACTGGTCTCCCGCGGCACATTTCCCGGGGCCCAAGATTTCTTAAATCGGACCCCGACTCTCTTTCCTTCAGGAGCCGGCACGGACCCATCAGAATCCACGCTCTTCTCCGATTTATCATCATCCTCCTTCTTTAGTCTTGTAAGATTTCTAAGTAGATTAGGAACTGGTTTAATACTTGGTTCGATAACTGGTTTTTCTTTTTCGTTGACTAGCTTTTCCTTTGGTTTATCGTCGCTCCCGTTCGAGTAGTAGCCGTTGAGGCTTTCAAAACCATCGTCCCCTTCAGCGAACATGGCTCTTGCGAGATTCATATGGCCCTGTACATTGAAACTTTCGAGTCTTTTCTTAGTTAACACATTCTTATAGGTGAACGAGGGTTGTGCCACTTCGTCCGGAGGTGGGGTGAATGTTACTATGGGGGTGGAATTGTCCGGTTTCGACCACGCCATGTAGTCTTCGTCGTCGGAATCTTTGGCTTTCATGGTTTTTTTAACGATAGGCTCCATGTTTTTGATTAGGTTCTCTTTCGTCAATTCTTTGTTTTTACGTTGTCTGTAACAAAGATTAGTTTTTTAACTACCTAATTAGTACCATATTTTTTGGATGCCGAAAGTTTCGAATATTGAAAAATTATTGATTTTGTTGAAAAGTTACGTCAGTTTTGGCAGATTCGGCAGGCTTAACTGGGTTAAGTGGTAAGTACTGAGTTGATACTTCAGCCTCGAGTTCGGCGGCACCGGCATTGGCAGGCTTGGCATACGCGCCGCCACATGGGAATCCAGTGTACATGGATCTACATACATACCTAAGTACTGTGTTCGAGACTTCAGCTCGAGTCTGGCGGCGGCGGAACTTGGCGGGCTTGGCGCTAGGCTTGCTCTGTGTCGATGTGGCGCCGCTCTCGCCGGATCCTCCTGCGCTGCCGCCATCGCATTCAGATCGCGCTCTCCTATAAAATTATATTTAACGGTCAGGTTGGCAACACGTTTAGGTACCTAGGTATGTAAGTGTCCTCATAAGAGTTAATTTCATCATCATCATCATATCAGCCGAAAGACGTCCACTGCTGAACATAGGCCTCCCCCAAAGAGTGGCACAATGACCGTTCCTGCGCCACCTGCGCGTATGGGTCGCAGGAGTTAATTTATTAAGTATTTTTTGAAGTACGCTTATTCCAAGCGTTAGCAGCCTGGCATGGCGATAGCTTAATTGATATAGAAATTCATAATTGTGATGAATTAAAGATGGGGTCAATCTTCAACAAAATTTCAGGGCCATTTATAAAACAATTTTGCATGGCTTCTGCCAAGTTTTGTCCATAAATGACAGATACGAAAAATTTTACCACGCATAATACGGGTTGTCCGAATCATACCAATAGCGTCATGTACCGGAAGTATCGCGGCAGCTTGCGGCGGTACGTGGCCCGCGGCCGGACCCGCGCCAGCTCCATCTCGGTGGTGCTCACGATCATACGGGTTGTCCGAGTCCGAATCATACCAATAGCGTAATGTACCGGAAGTATCGCGGCAGCTTGCGGCGGTACGTGGCCCGCGACCGGACCCGCGCCAGCTCCATCTCGGTGGTGCTCACGATCATACGGGTTGTCCGAGTCTGAATCATACCAATAGCGTAATGTACCGGAAGTATCGCGGCAGCTTGCGGCGGTACGTGGCCCGCGGCCGGACCCGCGCCAGCTCCATCTCGGTGGTGCTCACGATCTGCGAGTGCACCACGCTCAGGACCACCATCAGGCCTGATGGCACCAGCCAGCAGTTCGGCTGCAGAACACCAAACACATCCATTTATAGAATAGCCAAGTTCTTTTAAGTTTTATAAATTACGTAGCCTACGAAGTGGATTTAAAAGATGGATCAATGGAATTTAAAGTTCTTTATTACGTTAATTTAAAAAAAACGCAAAATGAAAACAGATACAAACCTCGATACAATAGTAGGTACGAATAACAAATTTTTTTAAATAATTTGAAATATTTCGCTAAACTTTAGATTTCTAAGAATGAACTTTTGACAGCTATAGTTTAACCCTTATTAATATGAGGGTAAAACCCACCATTTTTCCGATAGACTTAACGTCATACATTTAAGGCTCATTTCTAAACTGTCAAATGTTCATTCTTAGAAATCGGCTACTATAAATTAGAACGCAAAAAAATAAAACATATACAAACAGATACATACACCAGTAGGTACGTATTAGAAGTTTTAAAAAATAATTACAAATATTTCGCTACAATTCAGTTAAATCTACAGCATGCGACGCTTTCAGTTAAATTTATAACTTGCTATAAATTATGATGTATTATAATTTATAGCAAGTTATAAATTTAACTGAAAGCGTTACACTCCATTTTTTTTATTTATCTTGAAAAATATAGTGAAATTAGCTATCTGAGAGGTTATAAAATTTAAACAAGAGCTTTAGCAATTGTTTCATAAAACAAACGCGGATGAGAATACTGCTGCGAGTTGTTTTTACTCCGCATGGGAAATTAATATAAAATTAATGGCGGTAACTTTTAAATCACGTGGGCAATCTGACTTAATTCTCGACGGTGTTGTATTATTCGTACAAATCATGGAAATAATATTAGAATATCATGAAATGAAAGGTCAATGATATTTAATTTTCACTGTGGAATGTCCAATTGTCCACTATAAATAATATAATACAAAACAAAGCAAAGGTTGGCGTATGCTTATCGTATGGTCACGTAATAGTTGGTTTCTTATATGGTATATGATGACGCTACAAACCAATGTGCATGTATGCAATTATTAAGGCCTTCATTATTCAATACGAACATGGTTATCAAATAATAACAACATGTAATAAGAAGGATATCCATACATTAACATCGTTAAAGGAAACAAAGAAGCATATTCTTTGCATAAGCACACATATAAACGTAGTTTGTTTTAAGTAAAATCATCATTAGGTATGCATAATGCCAAATACAGAAGATAATAAGTTAGTTTAGCTACAGCTTTAATACAAAAAGACTTGACTGGAGATTGAGGCAGCGATCCGGTATTTTTTCCATACAAAAAAACGGTTTTTACATTCATCTGTATAATAAATACGACGTTGTTAATTACATAAAATACCTAAAGAGAAACATTTTAAAATATTGGGCTATCTCGAGGTTTTTCTAAAAAACGATTCCGATTCCTGGATTCAGGAGGAAAATGTGGGCTGCAGACAGGGCCGGATTTAGAGGTCGAGAGGCTTCGGGGAACAAAGAAGTGAAGGCCCCCTGGCCTCCAACTATTTTCCAAATAAAATAGACAATTATTTTAGTCAAGTTCTCAAAAAAGCGTAAAAAAAAATTACTAGTGTTTACTAGTTGGATACTTTGAATGAATGTGAAATATTTTTTTCACCACACTGCTCGCAAACACGCTGTTTGTCCTTCAATTTCAGAGCGCAGAACTGTGTTTTAATCTCTAGAGGTTAAAGTAATTTTTTTTTAATTTTCTGGATAGACTAAAGCAATAACTTATACGGCCTGAGAGTGCAATAAGCTTTTTGACGTTTGAACTAGACAGTACGTTCGAAAACTCAATAGTGTCAAACAGTATTAACCTTTCATAATATTATATTCAATATGCTAAAATCCAAATTAAATACCACATTTTGTTGTAAAAGGCTTTTAATTAAAAGTTCCAAAAATACGACAAATAAAAACAATAGGAAAATGAAAGTGTTTTCACTATGCAAATTTCAGAACGCTTCCGAATATTTTTTTCTTTTAAAATTACAAGTCACGCAAAAATAAATATTTGAGGTTATTGTTTTATTATTGATTTGTTTATTTTTTGGAAGTTGAGGACTTGCAAATAAATACCTTCTAATTTGTTATGTTTGAGTTTTATTTCGCATGTTTCCTCGCTTTAGTGTGGTGAAAAATGTTGTGTTTCACTCGGCAGCAAAGCTTGTTCAACTCTCGTGCCTTAAAACCCTCGCATCGCTCAAGATTCCATTCTGGAATCTTTCGCTTGCTCGGGTTTCAATATTTGCACGAGAGTTAAACAATCACTTTGCTCCCTAGTAAAACAAATAACTATTTTCTAAATCTCTATTGCTCCGGTTGCCTTCCTTAAGTCCGGCCCTGGCTGCAGAACTCTTGATCATAAGCTAAATAATGGCTGAATAGCCAGGCCTACACTGCACGAGCCACCGCGCGAAGCAAATGTCCAGTGTAGACGTGCCTCAGGCGAAGCGGTACATCAATTTCAGGCCTAACCGCTCGGTGTCTGTATTTATGCTCAAAGGCGCCTCACTTCGCCCTTTTGATCCCGGGTATGTTGCTACCTGCGTAAGGACGTAGTTGCTGGTAAGTACCAGTTACTTACGTCAACAATATCGGGCTGTATTCTTGACCGGACAAGAAGCGAGCGCCTGTCTCAGAGATAACTGTATATTGGGACTCATTTTCTTGCTGGTGACTGGTCCTATGTATTTACGTCAAAAATATCGACATGCGGCGAAATAGCACAATATTTGTAAGCTACTCTGTCCACAGAGCGAGAAACACCCGCGCCGAGATGTATATTGCAATTGTTGTGCCCGCTTAAGCGCTGCCAGGCAGACAATGCAAGCGCTTGTCGTATGAGTACCTAAGGGTTAATATCCTATCTGGTTGTCGGTCCAAGTTACTTGTGTCAACAATATCGACAGGCGCCATGAAATACAGCACAATATTCGCAAGCTGCACGGTCCACAGCGCGATTTATACCTGTTGCACCCACCAAAAGTACACGGTGGGCATAAAGTCTATGCGAGCACCTATCGCAGGAGTAAGGGTTCATTTCCTAGCTGTTTGTCAGTCTAAGTTAGTTTTTTTATTTATTTTTATTTATTTATTTACGTCAACAGTATCGACAGGCGCCATGAAATACATCACAATATTCAGAAGCTGCACTGTCCACAGCGCCAGCAACACCCGCGGGCAACTTGTGGACGTCTGCTGCGCCCACCAAGCATATAACGCCGGCAGAAAGACCATGCGAGCACCTATCGCAGGAGTAAGGGTTCATCTCCTAGCTGGTTTTCAGGCTAAGTTACTTACGTCAACAGTATCGACTGGCGCCTTGAAATTTTGAAATACAGCACAATATTCGCAAGCTGCACGGTCCACAGCGCGAGCAACTTGGGAACGTCTGCTGCGCCCACCAAGCGTATAACGCCGGCAAAAAGACTATGCGAGCACCTGTCGCAGGAGTAAGGGTTCATTTCCTAGCTGGTTGTTAGTCCTAGTTACTTACATCAACAGTATCGACAGGCGCCATGAAATAGAGCACAATATTCGCAAGCTGCACGGTCCACAGCGCGAGCAACACCCGAGCGCAGCTTGGGGACGTCTGCTGCGCCCACCAAGCATATAACACCGGCAGAAAAACCATGCGAGCGCCTGTCGCAGGAGTAAGAGTTAATTTCCTAGCTGGTTGTTATTCCTAGTTACTTACATCAACAGTATCGACAGGCGCCATGAAGTACAGGACAATATTCGCAAGCTGTACAGTCCACAGCGCGAGCAACACCCGAGCGCAGCCATGACCGTCTGCTGCGCCCACCAAGCATATAACGCTGACAGAAAGACCATGCGAGCACCTGTCGCAGGAGTAAGGGTTCATTTCCTAGCTGGTTGTTGGTCCAAGTTACTTACGTCAACAGTATCGACAGGCGCCATGAAATACAGCACAATATTCGCAAGCTGCACGGTCCACAGCGCCAGCAACACCCGAGCGCAACTTGGGGACGTCTGCTGCGCCCACCAAGCGTATAGTTCTCCCATGCAGACCATGCGAGCGCCTGTCGCAGGAGTAAGGGTTCATTTCCTAGCTGGTTGTCTAAGTTACTTACGTCAACAGTATCGACAGGCGCCATGAAATACAGCACAATATTCGCAAGCTGTACGGTCCACAGCGCGAGCCACACACGCGAGCAACTTGAGAACGTCTGCTGCGCCCACCAAGCGTATAGTTCTCCCCTGCAAACCATGCGAGCGCCTGTCGCAAGTAAGGGTTCATTTCCTAGCTGGTTGTTGGTCCAAGTTACTTACATCAACAGTATCGACAGGCGCCATGAAATACAGCACAATATTCGCAAGCTGCACGGTCCACAGCGCGAGCAACACCCGCGCGCAACTTGGGGACGTCTGCTGCGCCCACCAAGCGTACAACGCGGGCAGGAAGAGTAGCCGGGCGAGAGCGAACCACACCACGCGGCGCATGGATAGCGTCGGCTTCGCTTTAGGGAATGATGAACCTGAGGCAAACAGGATCATATATCAAAAATAAGTAGCAATTGTTTCCATTCCAATATGCTGGTTATGTAAAATTAACTAGTCTGTCAGACTATGAAAAAATGTAAACATGTGTCAGTGCAAACGGAAAGGTAGATGAACCTGAGGCAAACAGGATCATATATCAAAAAGATGTACCTATTGTTTCCATTCCAATAAGCTGGTTTCGTAAAATTAACTAGTCTGTCAGATTATGACAGAATGTAAACATATGTGTCAGTGCAAACGGAAAGGTAGCTTATCACAGTGTTTGGACTTTATTTTTGCTTTAAAATACCATGACCATTCTTTATTCGTAATTTAATTGGATAGAATCGCGACTTTGTCAAAGAGTTCGATTCTGAACTTTACCCAGCATGGTAGATTTTCGCAAGTTCTGACGTTACAAGTCGCCAATCTCGAACTTTGACGCACTTCTATGAACTTTATCTGTCTGCGAATTGATAAGATAAAACATACTAAACTAAATTATGGACTAATTAACATCATCTTTTATTTACCCAGGAAAAATCCGTTTCCATAATTAGTCAATAATCTCCTTATCACTCTTTCATTTGTACTCATACTTATTAATCAAGTTGCTCTTGTGTTTGTAGGTAGGTACTAATGAATCGATTCTGCCCATGACCATTAAACATTCTGTTTTACCTTTACGACGATATTTGCAGTTAATTGAACTATACCATATACCTACCCCTGACCTGACTAAATCCATGTCAATGAGGTAGCAGCTGGAGTGAGACGAGAAATCACGATAGGCAGATTTTTCAACATCATCTCCCATTCTCCCTGTAATGATAGGAAAATAGTACCTACTAGAGGTGTGCGCCACGCCGGCGCGGCGGCGCCGCGCCGCGGGACCCACGCCGCCGCCGCCGCCGAGGTTTTCAAAATCCACGCCGCGACAAAAATTTTACGTAATAAAATCATTTAAATTATGCGCCACGCTGATCATATTGACATTAAACAACAATATGCTTGCGGATATCGACAAGCGGTTCAATCTGACCCAAAAGATTGTGTGCGCAGCATTTCTGGATTGCAGATTTTCAGATATTGATACGCACCTACGAAAAAAATACACTACCTGGGCAGAATTCTTTCCAATTGTACAGATTTATTTTACAGAATTCGAAGTCTACGCATTCCCAATACTACAGATTTACAAACCTACAGAATTCCAATACTTTAATATTCCATCATTCCGGTTTCCCATGTCTTCAGATTTTCAATATTACTGATTGATTCCTATGTCTACAGATTCCATATTCTCTAGATTTCACGTCTACTGATTCCCAACTGTCATGCTTTTTTCAACACACTTGCTTGTAAGTCGTAACGTAGGTCTTTTTGAACCGCTTTTAGGCTTATAATCCTAGGTATTACTAACTGTGTTTTTCATTATATTATATTCTTTACATCGTCGATCCCACAGTGTCTGAAGACAAAAGTCTTCAATCAGTGCTTCCTACCCGTCATGACGTACGGAGCCGAAACGTGGACACTGACGGTACGGCTGGTCCACAAGTTCAAAGTCGCTCAACGAGCTATGGAAAGGGCAATGCTCGGCGTCTCTTTGCGGGATCGAATCAGAAATGAGATTATCCGGCAGAGAACCTAAGTGATCGACTTAGGCCACCGTGTTAGCAAGCTGAAGTGGCAGTGGGCTGGCCTTATTATCCGTAGAACCGACTGGCTAAACGAGTTCTTGAGTGCACATCGCGTCTCGGCAAGCGTAGTGTAGGACGCCCTCAGGCAAGGTGCAGCAACGATTTGCGCAGGATGGCTGGCACGAGCTGGATGCGAGCAGCCTAAGATCGAAAACGGTGGCGTGAAATTGGGGAGGCCTATGTACAGCAGTGGACTGCGATAGGCTGCTGATGATGATGGATGTTTTTTCATTATTTACGTTAGGCCACCATATTAGGAGGTTTAATGACTGTCTATTAACTGATTCTATTAATTTCAGTGTTTGCAATTGATGATTTTTGTGCTTCTTGAATAGAGGTGTGCGCCGGCATAGAAATCGCCGGCGGCGGCGCGCCGCAAAATTTTGCCGGCGTGGCGGCGCCACGCCGGCGTCAAGGTCAAATTATTAGCCTGTACGTTCATACATATAAGGATGAGAAGATATTAAAAACTTAGATATTGTTTAGGACAAGTTTATTATTAAAAAAATAAACACGAGACAAAGTTATAGATTGCATTTTATGTGGCAATTGTCATAATTATTATCGTGTACTAAAATTATTTTATTAACTCGCACGCGAAAAACGCGGTAGTTGGCCTGGATCGAGTCGTCTACAGATTCCCAATACTACAGATTCCTAATATTACAGATAAGAGATGATAATACTTCAGATATTGTCAATAGTATGCATTCCTGATTGTACGAGTACATATTCCCAATAAAACGAATTTTAAATGCTACAAATACCCAACACTACAGATTCCCAATACTATAGGTTCCCAATACTACGAATTCCCAATAGCTACTGCAGATTATATATGATGATTTCAAATACTACAGGTACCCAGCTTTACAACCTCTTTATAGTACCACCATCACCCACACTGCTAGTCATACATCGGTGTATAAACACACGAAATTTTTTTTTATATAAAATCTATTTTTGTATATTTTGCTTTGTTTGACGTTATTATTACAAGCCTACAAAACTGCAAGCCAAATTTTAAATGCGTTTAATATACTCATAAATAATAATTTCGTATTCTGTCCAAAAAGAGGAAACATACCGACATGAGAAATACCTTTCTTAAAATGCTTATTGTTACAAATTGGTCTATTTTTGGAGGAGGAAACAGGGAACACAAAACCATATTTTCGCCAATTTTACGTAGGTATTATGAGGCGAAGCTGCAGTTGTCTATTTCTAAGCCGTGCAAAGCGACAGCAAATTTTTTCGAATGCAATTTTTTTTAAAAGCTTCCACCTTTTTCCTCTAAAAATATCTTAATCTTATTCAAGAAGCACAAAAATCATCAATTGCAAACACTGAAATTAATAGAATCAGTTAATAGACAGTCATTAAACCTCCTAATATGGTGGCCTAACGTAAATAATGAAAAAACATCCATCATCATCAGCAGCCTATCGCAGTCCACTGCTGTACATAGGCCTCCCCAATTTCACGCCACCGTTTTCGATCTTAGGCTGCTCGCATCCAGCTCGTGCCAGCCATCCTGCGCAAATCGTTGCTGCACCTTGCCTGAGGGCGTCCTACACTACGCTTGCCGAGACGCGATGTGCACTCAAGAACTCGTTTAGCCAGTCGGTTCTACGGATAATAAGGCCAGCCCACTGCCACTTCAGCTTGCTAACACGGTGGCCTAAGTCGATCACTTAGGTTCTCTGCCGGATAATCTCATTTCTGATTCGATCCCGCAAAGAGACGCCGAGCATTGCCCTTTCCATAGCTCGTTGAGCGACTTTGAACTTGTGGACCAGCCGTACCGTCAGTGTCCACGTTTCGGCTCCGTACGTCATGACGGGTAGGAAGCACTGATTGAAGACTTTTGTCTTCAGACACTGTGGGATCGACGATGTAAAGAATATAATATAATGAAAAACACAGTTAGTAATACCTAGGATTATAAGCCTAAAAGCGGTTCAAAAAGACCTACGTTACGACTTACAAGCAAGTGTGTTGAAAAAAGCATGACAGTTGGGAATCAGTAGACGTGAAATCTAGAGAATATGGAATCTGTAGACATAGGAATCAATCAGTAATATTGAAAATCTGAAGACATGGGAAACCGGAATGATGGAATATTAAAGTATTGGAATTCTGTAGGTTTGTAAATCTGTAGTATTGGGAATGCGTAGACTTCGAATTCTGTAAAATAAATCTGTACAATTGGAAAGAATTCTGCCCAGGTAGTGTATTTTTTTCGTAGGTGCGTATCAATATCTGAAAATCTGCAATCCAGAAATGCTGCGCACACAATCTTTTGGGTCAGATTGAACCGCTTGTCGATATCCGCAAGCATATTGTTGTTTAATGTCAATATGATCAGCGTGGCGCATAATTTAAATGATTTTATTACGTAAAATTTTTGTCGCGGCGTGGATTTTGAAAACCTCGGCGGCGGCGGCGGCGTGGGTCCCGCGGCGCGGCGCCGCCGCGCCGGCGTGGCGCACACCTCTATTCTTGAATAAGATTAAGATATTTTTAGAGGAAAAAGGTGGAAGCTTTTAAAAAAAATTGCATTCGAAAAAATTTGCTGTCGCTTTGCACGGCTTAGAAATAGACAACTGCAGCTTCGCCTCATAATACCTACGTAAAATTGGCGAAAATATGGTTTTGTGTTCCCTGTTTCCTCCTCCAAAAATAGACCAATTTGTAACAATAAGCATTTTAAGAAAGGTATTTCTCATGTCGGTATGTTTCCTCTTTTTGGACAGAATACGAAATTATTATTTATGAGTATATTAAACGCATTTAAAATTTGGCTTGCAGTTTTGTAGGCTTGTAATAATAACGTCAAACAAAGCAAAATATACAAAAATAGATTTTATATAAAAAAAAATTTCGTGTGTTTATACACCGATGTATGACTAGCAGTGTGGGTGATGGTGGTACTATAAAGAGGTTGTAAAGCTGGGTACCTGTAGTATTTGAAATCATCATATATAATCTGCAGTAGCTATTGGGAATTCGTAGTATTGGGAACCTATAGTATTGGGAATCTGTAGTGTTGGGTATTTGTAGCATTTAAAATTCGTTTTATTGGGAATATGTACTCGTACAATCAGGAATGCATACTATTGACAATATCTGAAGTATTATCATCTCTTATCTGTAATATTAGGAATCTGTAGTATTGGGAATCTGTAGACGACTCGATCCAGGCCAACTACCGCGTTTTTCGCGTGCGAGTTAATAAAATAATTTTAGTACACGATAATAATTATGACAATTGCCACATAAAATGCAATCTATAACTTTGTCTCGTGTTTATTTTTTTAATAATAAACTTGTCCTAAACAATATCTAAGTTTTTAATATCTTCTCATCCTTATATGTATGAACGTACAGGCTAATAATTTGACCTTGACGCCGGCGTGGCGCCGCCACGCCGGCAAAATTTTGCGGCGCGCCGCCGCCGGCGATTTCTATGCCGGCGCACACCTCTAGTACCTACCCCTGACCAAGTCCATGTTAATGAATGAGGTACGAGCGCGTGCGACGAGAACTCGACGATGCGACGGCGATACGTTCTGCAATCAGCTCTTCCACCATCCTCTCTCAATCCCCTGTCACCCGTAATGATGGGAAAATAGTTCCTACCCCTGACCAAGTCCACGTCAATGAAGTAGGAGCGGAGTGCGACATTCAAATTCCACATTCAGCTCTTTCACCATCATCTCCCATTCTCCTGGTACCTGTAATGATAGGACAATTGTACCTACCCCTGACCAAGTCCACGTCAATGAGGTACGAGCGGGATGCGACATGATCGACAATTCGGCGGCGGTAAATTCCACATTCAGCTCTTCCATTATTACCTCCTGGCATCTGTAATGATGGGACAATTGTACCTACCCCTGACCAAGTCCACGTCAATGAGGTACGAGCGAGAGTGCGACGAGAAGTCGACGATGCGGCGGCGGTACTTGCCGCACATCAGCTCTTCCACCATAATCTCAGAATCTCCTGGAACCTGTAATGATGGGACAATTGTACCTACTCCTGACCAAGTCCACGTCAATGAGGTACGAGCGGAATGCGACATGATCGACAATTCGGCGGCGGTAAATTCCACATTCAGCTCATCAATTATTACCTCCTGGCATCTGTAATGATGGGACAATAGTACCTACCCCTGACCAAGTCCACGTCAATGAGGTATGACCGGGAGTGCGACGAGAAGTCGACGATGCGGCGGCGGTACGTGCCGCACATCAGCTCTTCCACCATCATCTCCCATTCTCCAGGCATCTGTAATGATGGGACAATTGTACCTACCCCTGACCAAGTCTACGTCAATGAGGTACGAGCGGGAGTGCGACGAGATCAACAATTCGGCGGCGGCAAATTCCACATTTAGCTATTCCACCATCATCTCCCATTCGCCAGGCATCTGTAATGATGGGACAATTGTACCTACCCCTGACCAAGTCCACGTCAATGAGGTACGAGCGGGAGTGTGATGAGATCGACAATTCGCCGGCGGTAAATTCCACATTCAGCTCCTCCACCATCATCTCCCATTCTCCAAGCATCTGTAATGATGGGACAATTGTACCTACCCCTGACCAAGTCCACGTCAATAAGGTACGAGCGGGAGTGCGACGAGAAGTCGACAATGCGGCGGCGATAAGTGCCGCACATCAGCTCTTCCACCATAATCTCAGAATCTCCTGGAACCTGTAATGATGGGACAATAGTACCTACCCCTGACCAAGTCCACGTCAATGAGGTACGAGCGGGAGTGTGATGAGATCGACAATTCGCCGGCGGCAAATTCCACATTTAGCTCTTCCACCATCATCTCCCATTCTCCAAGCATCTGTAATGATGGGACAATTGTACCTACCCCTGACCAAGTCCACGTCAATGAGGTACGAGCGGGAGTGCGACGAGAAGTCGACGATGCGGCGGCGGTACGTGCCGCGCATCAGCAGCTGTTCCACCATCGTCTCCCATTCTTCCTTGTCGTATGAGCTGATCTTCTTCTGGTACCTGTAGAATTACATGTCTAAGGTGTGGATACAGGGCAGTGCGATTTTTTAAGTAACTGAGGAATCTGAAGTTTACCCAACATATAAAATATTGCTTTCTTTTCAAACTTGTATGTACTTCTGCTAATAAGGTTCACCTCATTAGCAGAAGTAAACAGTTGTATATACCTTTCAAGCTATATACTCCTGCTTCTGCATAGCAGAAGTGTGTGTTTATATCTTACATGGTATAAACACTAATAGAATTCAATAGAATTAAAATTGATCCTGTAGAAAAAAAATAAAGAAGAATTTTGAATTTGTTAATAGGAGGAAAAGTACTAAGCTTAGTACGTAGGTTGCCCTGAAAGTTTCGGGAATCGGAAAAAATACGCATTTTAATGAAATAAAAGTACTTTTATTGTTTTTCAAAGTATTCTCCTTTGTGTTTAATACACTTTTTCATTCTCTGAAACCAGTTTTTAAAACAGTTATTGAAGTCTGAAGTGGGGGTTGACAAAATGGCCATTTTATAAGCGTCGACTGCTTCTTCCGCGGTCTGAAAACGCTGACCACGTAACCGATTCTTTATTTTCGGGAAAGTAAAAAAATCGTTGGGACTTAGGTCGGGGCTGTACGGAGGATGGTCCAGTAATTCGACGTTTTCGCCCTTCAGATAGTCGTCTGTTTTCTGAGCGGTGTGAGGGCTGGCATTATCATGGTGTAGTATAATACGGCGGTTAGGGTTAGTTTTTCGCAGTTCAGCAAAAACAATCGGTAAACAAACGCCTATATACCAATCGGCATTGACAGTTCTTCGATCTTCAAGAGCGATAGTCGCCACGTGACCCGATTTGGAGACAAACGTGGCTACCATTTTTTTGATCGTGCTGCGAGAACGAACAACTTTTGTCGGCTTCGGTTCGTCTTCGTAAACCCAAACTCGAGATTGGTTTTTCGATTCAGGCTCATATGCGTAAATCCATGATTCGTCACCTGACACAATACTAAAAACGGCATTTGAGCTTCCTCCATTAAATCTTTTTAAAGTTTTGCGGCACCAATTGACACGTACCGTTTTCTGGTCGTCAGATAACAAGTGAGGAATCCACCGGGAAAATAGCTTCCGCACGCCCAACCCTTGTTGTAAAATAACTTGTACCTGACTCATTCCAATGCCTAAAGTCTCCTGAATCTCCCGACATGTAACATGCCTATCTTCCTTTATCAGTTGGCGAACAACATCGATGTTTTGATCGGTAACGGCCGTTTTCGGTCGACCCTCACGTACGTCATCCGCAAGAGACACACGGCCACGTTGGAATTCCGAATACCACCTGTATATGGCCGTCTTTGAAGGTGCTTCACTACTAAAAGCAATAGTTAATCGGTCTCCACATTGTTGTTGTGTTAATCCACTTTTAAAGTCATAATAAATCATTGCTCTAAAACTTTCGTGGGACAGCTCCATTTTCACCAGCGACTCAACGACTTTAAAAAACAATTGAAAATCGGACATTATTTTTTTTTCTAAGTGGCCAGTGTTTTCGAATAATGAGACTATGCTTGTAAGAAAGAGGTATAACACATGTCAAATATACGTTCCTAAGTATTAAATTCCCGAAATTTTCAGGGCATCCTACGTATTTGCATTTGTGGTTTACCAAATTTTTACCATACAGGAAATATGTTGAAGCGGCAACAGAATGATTTATCCTGTATATGGCCGTCTTTGAAGGTGCTTCACTACTAAAAGCAATAGTTAATCGGTCTCCACATTGTTGTTGTGTTAATCCACTTTTAAAGTCATAATAAATCATTGCTCTAAAACTTTCGTGGGACAGCTCCATTTTCACCAGCGACTCAACGACTTTAAAAAACAATTGAAAATCGGACATTATTTTTTTTTCTAAGTGGCCAGTGTTTTCGAATAATGAGACTATGCTTGTAAGAAAGAGGTATAACACATGTCAAATATACGTTCCTAAGTATTAAATTCCCAAAATTTTCAGGGCATCCTACGTATTTGCATTTGTGGTTTACCAAATTTTTACCATACAGGAAATATGTTGAAGCGGCAACAGAATGATTTATAATTAACCCTTTACCTACGGGGCCATAATATTTGCCATTAAATTGTTTGACTTGACACCACTACATAAGTATGACTTTAATTTGACAGTGGTGGCAACTCTGGTTGACACCTGTAGGTAAAGGGTTAAAGAATTGAAAATAAAATGAGCCTGAAACATACCATGCCGCCAGTTGCATCATGATTAGCAGAATGTATGAAGTTAGTTGTAGCCAATAATTTTACTTCAGTTGAATTTGAAAGCTGGAAAAAATCAATGCAAGTTATCATTGTAAACAGAAACCTAAAGTATATCTAACTGATACACACATAAAAAGGCAGCAATTCAATTTTCTATGAAAAAATTACAATACATGTACTATGGAAAGAAAACAGTTAACTTACTACTTTTCAATAAGATTTTTGTTAAATGTTGGAACCCATTGAGACCATTATAAAACATAATCATTTAACTCTAAGATTTAATTATTGTCTAACAGAAAACAGTACAGATACAATTAATAAAATTTTAAAGTGGTGTCTCAGGGTGGTTACTCTAGATAGTAAAAAAGCAATGTCACTTTTATTCATAATAAATGAAGAAATCAATAAAAGTCGGCGTATTAAATACGCGATAAAACCGCAGATATTATTACAGAACCATTGCTCACCATTTGGCTTATTGTATTGGCAGATTCTCTGAGATATGTTCCCACAGTCAGCAGTAGCCAGATCAAAGCGATAACTGAAACCGGAAGAGTATACATACAATTCATAACATGTTTTCACTGGATCGAGCTTGCTTTAAGTGAATTCATACATATTGTCGACAACATTTAAATGTCACTCCAAAAAGTTCAAGGATACATGAAAACATCGCTTAAGGTCACATGAAAATAAATTTGTTATAAATATAGCCCGCTCTAGATTGTGTATAACAAAATACCGTTATGTTCGGTCACTGTGCTTGTAAAGATCAAAGGCTTGCGAAAAGGATTTATTATCACTAATACTCATATATATTTGTGATAATTATTAACCTGCACTGCCCGTATCATTATGTTTTATCTCTCCGCATTGTTATTGTGATTTATCAATAATTTTGCAGAAAATAAAACACTCCACTTGCGAACAACTTGACAATACAATACTCCCCATACAAACTAAATCGCGATACTGCCATTTCTGACAGTGACAGTTAAGATAAGTGTCACTGTCAACAGTAATAACAGCTATAGCTCCCCCTAAGTATCTTAAGCGGCTATCGACTTGTCTCAAACACATCGGAGAAGCGATTTCTAAAAGTCGATTTTAAAGCCTAATTTTCAAATTTTCCAATTTACACGTAGCGTAATAATGTGCATGTGTAGTCGGAATAGTGTGTATTGGCTTCGTGTTGATATTTGTTTTGAATAATACGTAAACATTGTTTACATAGAATGAGAGCTTTGTCATCATCATCATTATCATCAGCCTATAATAGTCCACTGCTGGACGTAGGCCTCTTCTATTAACTATGCGTATAGACTAGAATTAGGAGGTAAATGCCCATAATCGCCACGCCGGGCAAGCGGGTTGGCGATCGCAGTAATGTGTCCAGTATGATGACGCTGCTGCCCATCATCATTTTTTTTATCAAATAAAGGTCAGTGACACTTCCATCCCTTAGTCGACTCTTACGACACCCGCAGGAGGAGTTGGGGTGCGAGCTTTGAGAGCGCAGCGGGGTTGAGAGCTTTGTAATATTACTTATTCATCAAAATTCGATCCTAAATACTCAATTTTTATGTATTCTTCATATTCTGACTTTAATGAAATATGATCTTCGTCAGATGTTGTGCAAAGAATATAATACTCTATGTTGTGTCACTTTCAGGGTACCACCAACCTCTATTATAAAATGTCCGGTCTTAAATGAGAAAATAAAATCCATTAAGTATTATTATAGCAACTAACCAGTTCTATACAACCGCACTATAAAGCGTCAATGGAATGCTAGTAAATCCTTCGTGGTTTCTTTGGTTTTTAGGGTTCCGTAGCCAAAATGGCAAAAACGGAACCCTTATAGATTCGTCATGTCCGTCTGTCCGTCTGTCTGTCTGTCACAGTCGATTTACTCGGAAACTATAAATGCTACAGTAACAAAATTTGGTAATGATATGTGTTGTATAAACCGCTATAGGATTATGATACTAAATTGTAAAAAAAACCATTGGGGTGGGGGCCCTCCATACATGTAACTGAGGGATAGAACATTTTTTTTAGTTGTATATAAGCGTATGGGGTATTAATAGAAAGGTCTTTGAAAATGATATGAAGGTTTATAAATCTCATTTTTATTTAAGCAAATCGTTTTCGAGATATCAGCTCTCAAAGTCTGAAAAGTGAGTCCCCCCCCCCTCTATTTTTTAAACTACGCGATATGAAATTCTAAAAATATATATATTATGCACACTAATAAACTCTATCAACGATTTTTGGTTTGATTAAATTATCTCCTACAGTTGTTGAGGTAGGTTGATTTAATTGTATTTTTTTAATAATAAATTGATAATGGTACGGAACCCTTCACGCGCGAGTCCGACTCGCACTTGGCCGGTTTTATTTAAATACTTCATTGTATTTATGTTTATTATTCTTGTGTCTATATGGTACCTTTAAAAGTAAGGTGGTTTTTCCTTCTGTAATTTGAATTTATTAGACATTGTCATGTTCTTTCCGTGGACCCTTCACTTATCATTGGTCAAATAGTAAGTTGTCAGGCTTTATAATAATTCTGATATACTTAGTTCTGTGGTAGTCAGGGGGTTTCCCCTATTTCTCCGTAGTCCGTCATAGTCATAGCTACCTACCTCTCTCGGTGCCCTAGGGACAAAAATGACAAAATGCTTAAAAGGCATCGAGGGGCAGGGTAATGAACAATTTTTGAGTTTCTACGACTTTCAGCTGGGGATATCGTCGGGGTAGTGCAATACCGCGTAATTAACAAATTCAATTATAGTCAATTTGAGTGTCAATTGTTTGATATTTGAACTCTATCTGCTTTGGTAGTTACGCAGTATTGCACTATCCCCGACGATATGTGATAGTAGATAGTTCTTTTTGTTTTTTTTTTTAATAAGGAATCGATCTGAAACGGTCACCCAGTGGAATTAAAAAAAGTGTTCGTAACCGCACGTACCTACTCATCGCAACACGTGAACACTTATCATTAAAGTAAAGGTAGGTAATAGCAGCTATAATAGTCTGATTAATCGGGTAAAAAATTACATCTATTTAAATTTTCAATGGCTGCTCAACATTTTCGTTGCATCTCAGTCCACAGCTGGACATAGTCCTCTCTTATCAACTAAGCATGCGTATGTACACATTAGGAGGTCTTAGTTGACTTACTCTTGCGACACCCACGGGAAGAGTCAGGGTAATATTCTTATTGTCGTCACCTCACCTGTCACCACGCGGCGTAAATTTTTACTACGCTCCTACAAAAAAAAAATAATCGCGAAGAGTTGGCTCTAGGTACATAGAAAGTATACCTATTGTGGTTGATGCAGGACTCTGGTTAATAGATACAACTGTTTTTTTTTAAATTAACTTATATATTTTAAATAAAAACAAAATAAGATACTCTGTCAAGTCTATTCTTTCTTTTATTTCTATAAGTTACAGGTACGACACGGTATAATGTCTTAGAATAATAAACTATGTGTTAATAAAAGTCTTAATTCATTAATTACTTATACCTACAATCATATTCAGAAACAACATGAATTAAAACTATACAATTTCTCTATATTAACGTTGGATAAAGTTGGACTATTTTGTACTTTAAAGACTTGGATCAAGCTTTACAAATAAAAAGTATTCCGGTTTAGCAGCATAGGTAATTGCATTGGAAAACTGGAGCCACATTCGAATTTTACACATTGAACAGCGCACTTCGTATTAATTCTCGCATTAGATCTATTTGTAAAATTCCATCGAGGCTCAAATATTTTTCTATCAGCATCAAAACTATCTAGTTACGCATATGGATCAGCCAAAACGCTTTATTCCCTTGCAACAAAGAATTATGACATGACTATTATGAGTGTGACATTTATAATAAATATGCTTAAATAATTTTGATGTGAACTGTACCCAATGTTATCACTAGACTAGAATCAACAAGCAAAGAGGATATAGTGTAGCAAGCAGGCAGCACAGGCAATAGGTAGGTATTTCTCATATATTTCATTTCTTGGGGTATTACCGCAAACATAGAAATCGATTATTGGTTTATAGTTGGAATAAAAGGTAGTTGCTTAAAATTGACAATTTTCGCTGTTCGTGGTAGGCCCCCTGAATCATTTCTTTAATATTATAATAGGCGTCGATCTCAATAACGATTTTCTTGTTGGTTCTGGTGCTAGCATAATATACAATGTACCTCCATTACATACGTACACAATATTCTTAATAATTAGTATACCCAGCACACGTACACATGTAGCAAAAATATACTGCGGGTACCTACATTTGGTAAAATGTTGTACATTATAGGGATTTTTTACTCGGGTGTAGGACTAAGTACCTAGTCATACTTAGTCTGGCAAACATGATTGCCTGTCTAAGAATGTAATTACGTTACCTTGGTTAGGGGGTCAACCATAGATCATCTAAATTTCTCGCCTGTTTTAGTGGCGAGGTATGTATAAAATGTACGGTAGAAGATAGCTAGGTAAATCCAAACATAGGCACAAATTGACTAGAACGATCAATACAGAAAATAGCTTCATAAGATTACTTTTAAATTCAAGTTTAATTTCACAGGAGTAGACATCATTGAATAATCTAGGTACTTATCAATCAGAAAAAACATTGTACTTTCCTAATTCATTCGTTTTTCGTACTTAGGTAATGTAAAGAAATCAAGTTAATCTATTTTAATAATCGGTTGCTATACGGAGTGTTTAAGTAATCTTTGCTACACGTTGTACATATACTTGACACATGAATACATCGTTTTTTAACATATTTTTCCCACACAATTGTCACATAGGTACATTTCAGTGAAATCAATTGACATATTGGAATGCGGTAAGATACGCTACGATATTCTATTCTTTGTTATAGTTCTGTGGTTAGTTCGTCCTGGGGTCTCCTCGTCATTTCAAACAGCTCATCTTCTAGCCACACACTCTCTCTTCTAACAATCGGTCTCCTCTCCCACGGATCGGAGAGGACTATTGTCTCTTTCTCTATTTGGGAGTAGCTCGGCGGCCTGACGTCAGCCCACTGGCTCTCCATCTCTTTGTCCAAGATATTGCTGTCGTATGATGTGGGGGAGTAGGAAGGTGGTTTGAAGGTAGAGAAGGACTGTTGAGTGATCTCGGAGTCTGAGCTTTGGCTCGGTGGGGGCGATAGGAAATTCACTAGTTGATGCTCCTGTGATTGCTGTGGCGCGTTCCGGCTGTAGCGTTTTAATATTCTGAAAGTTAATAGGTCAAATTAATCAAGGTCTTAGTAGATAATTAGGCGAGATTAATAAGCTGATAAACAGCTCAGAACCGTAATAATTAGCCAAGACGACTACTAGGAGGAGGCGACGACTTTGCTATTAGGAGGTAAGTATACAGTATGTATCACCTCGTAGAGCAAAGAAAGAAACCCATTAATTTTTAGATCATACTAAACAACTTTTACTATGGGGCCAAACCCGAATTCACGAAAAAAATTTTTACAGTTTCATACATTTTGATTGCGTGATCATGAACACGTTGTATGGGAGAGTAATTTTTTTTCGCAAATTCGAGTTTGGCCCCATAGTAAAAGTTGTTTAGTATGATCTAAATATTAATGGGTTTCTTTCTTTGCTCTACGCAGTGATACATACTGTATAGTTTACGCCTCATGTATACCATTTTGTATTGTACATTATTCCAAGATTTAATTTGAGCTTTTATTAATGAAGAGAAAGTTCTAAGTTCAAAAATATCACTGGGTCTCGGGAGGTTAAACTTTATATCATTTAAATATGGTTCAATAGTATCAGTTACTATTTAACATTATATATATTGTCGGTTGACAACCAAAACCACTATAAAAATTGTCACCATTCTTAGCAACATCTTACTTATGTCAGTAATAAATCGGAACTGAGATAAGAGTTTTAAATTTATTTGTGACACTTTGTGAGTTTCGATTGTCAACCGACAATATGGTTGTTTAATATTGATTCCTCATTTAAGCTTGAAATGATTTCTATATGCGTTAATGTCGGGGAAATTCAAGGAAAAGAACCGGTTCTCACCTTTCAGCCCAGCTAGCCAGCCGCGGCCACTCTTCCGGCACCACGGGTACTTGCTGTTTATTCAGAAGAATCAGCAATTTCGCCAGATCGCTCATCACGCAACTGCAACAAGGGGACGTTAAGGGTACCACAATTAATAATTCTCTAATTAACATTTCAATAGGCTACATCATTATAAAGATTTTACCGTACATAAATACATATTATACAGGGTGTTTTTTTTTCGACCGTTCAAATTCTACGTAGTGAATGTGTAGGTCATACTCACCAACTTTTACTATGGGGACAAAGTCGAAATCGCGAAAAAAAAATCAGCTGTTTCATACAAATTGGCGGCATTACGCCGGCCGAAATGTATGAAACAGCTGTTTTTTTTTTCGCGATTTCGACTTTGTCCCCATAGTAAAAGTTGGTCAGTATGACCTACACATTCACTACGTAGAATTTGAACGGTCGAAAAAAAAACACCCTGTATTTAAATGCAGCTAGTTGCCTAAAATTTCTTCCGAGTAAGCCGGTTCATAAATCCACGAGGGCTGGATGCTTATTTGGAACTATTATTGTACGTTTAAAAAATAAGAAGAACACATAAATAACGTTGCATAAACAACTAACATCCTAGCGTAAACTTTAACACGCATTTGTACTTTAATGGACTGCGTAAAAAGGGGAAATGTTTACTTTTTGTAATTTATTAGAAGATATATTAAAAATGAACGTTACTTTGTGTGTTTAACGTTTATATTGGAACGAACAACATCTTCGGAACAGTCCTAATCTTTGCTACAAAAACCCAGTCAGTAAAAGGAAAGCTACTGACATTATGATTTTACTTTCGATAGTATTGACTTCAAAGAATTCTGTGGACTGTTTGCGGAAGTCATTCGAAATTGTTAGACTAACACTAATGTTTATAAGCATTAACCTGAATTACATAATACATCCCGGTAGGAGAAAATTCTTAATTCGGGCCGTATCTAACTCTTCCAAACAAATGAGCTGTCAAGAAAATACAAAGGTATCTACTTTTTACTGTAATGCCGCGGCCACGACATCGGTCTAAGGCGACCGGCTTAGCGGAAAACGTATGGTGCTCCCTCTCGTACCCATATCGGCATCCCGCTCCAACTCATGGATTCGCTCGCCGCTGGTCGCCTTAGACCAATGTCGTGGCCGGGACATAAGGCCTCAGTGGCGAGCGTCGAGCGGCGTGTCTGGCGGGGCGGACAGCGGCTCGTCGAGCGTGCAAGGGATTTGAACAGCGTGCTCTCAGGCCACGGGCATACGCATTGACGCCACGGGCATACGCATTGACGCCACGGGCATACGCATTGACGCCACGCGCATAAGCATTGACGCCACGCGCAAACGCATTGACGCCACGCCACACGCCCCGCTAGACGCCTCGGTTGAGCGTCTGACTTGAGTTGGAAAGTGAAGTCGCTATTTTCAGTTTAATCTTTATATGGACAATTGTTTGTTATACATCTATTAAGTAATACGTAATTGCGTATAAAGATATCGTCCATAAGGCAAGCGAAAGTATTATGCCCTTTTAATTTAACTGATGGACTATATAATTATAAGTAATAATGATAACTTCACCAAAGAAACCCAATTATTAAAGCACTAATTAGTAATTACCTGTAGGCCATTGCGGCATCGTTGTTGCCAAGCTGGTATAGTTCGCGGACTTGGTGCCGGGTGTGGTTCAATATTGCTAGCAGCGTGTAGGCATGTGGCTGTGAAATAACACAAACAAATTCATAAATGATTATGAAAATATATCCTGATATAATGATGACGTTAGCAGACAGACTACTACCTACTAGATATAGGCGTCCCACAGAGCATTACATTTATTTACATAGCAGAGCAGCATACATGAGCATTTACATTTCTTCTATTGACGAATGGTAGATATATCTACATGTAACCCGATAAAATCAAATACCTAAGTAGGTAATGTTGAAAAAAAAATCTCATTTCTAATAATGCTATAGCAACCGCACACTAGTCAAAACAAATGAATAATGAAACACTGGCTTCGTAATCTTGTGTAATGAATTACAAGTAAGGCACACTACCGCCTTTATGCACGCTTACCAACATTCTTTTACCATATCGGGCATAATCGCTTCTAATAACACTGAGACTGCGGCCAAGCCGAGTACCTGTGGTATGGAATTTTAGGGAATATACTCGTAAATGTTGCCTAAACACTGACTCATTTACTCTATGGTTACCTGTAAGAGATACGCTAGCCTTTGTACTTTCTTTTTTAGGGTTTCGTAGCCAAAATGGTAAAAACGGAACCCTTATAGATTCGTCATGTCCGGCTGTCCGTCTGCCACAGCCGATTTAATCGTTTGCAATCGTGTTGTAGTTCATATATTTAATGTGCAATATAGTTATTAAACAGGTAGGTTAGGTACTTCCTACTATAGCCTGGGAAACTAGTTTGGTTACATACAAAAATAAATAAAATGCATGATTTAAATAGGCATCCTACTCTCACGCCTAGTTTTTCAAATTTTGTAGCTTTCTCTTGTCTGAAAAATATCGTCAGTACGTATACCTAGCTAGAACTTATGTACTGACGATATTTTTCAGAGTACTCTAGCTTATAGCTCTGTTTGCGTGGACGAATAGGTACTGTCAGTATTAAGAGTATAAGTGCGTGAGGGTTTTAGAATTTTCTCCTTTTTTCTTATCCCGGGGCTCGAGATTTCTCGACCAAGATTTCCCGGGAATTCTCGAGTTCTAGAGGTTTAATGCAAATAAATCAAAGTAGTACATTTTAAAATTCTAAAATTAAATGCTATAAAGTTATAAACATCTCTATTCATTCGGTCTTCCTAATACTGTTAGTTTTACAATAGTTTTTCAGTCCTTGCAGCGTTTTTTTCATATTTTTCATTAGCAAGTTTCGTAGCACAAACTACCTACTTATGATAAGGTAAGCCTTTCATAGTTCATGTTTAAATAATTGATATTAAACAACTATCGGCCCATGTACTAAATCAGACTTAAGAAAACTATTCTCGGCTGTTGAAAAGGCTTACGTAGTTTCATATAGGTACTTACCTATGTATATTTACGTCAAGCTGAGAAATAATTGTATTACTTACCCACTTTGTCTAACTCGAACACTCGTAATTTGTTGGTTTGCTGATCATAATCAGAAAATCACAAAAATACTTTTACGCAATGACGCAGATTGAAATGACGTTTGACTAGTTTGTATTGTGGACCTCGATTCTTTGTCAACAGCAAGTGCTACTTGTTAGACTTGTACGACGTGTTAAATTCACTGTTAACCAGACACATCCGCACCTTTCTTTGTTGGATACTTTATCAATGTCACTTAGTAAACGAACATCGAACAGTTACTCCATCTTAGCTAATACATATATGCAGTTCCTGTTGACTAGTTAATGCAAATGTAAAGAATACTGAAGCTAAGCAATTATAGTTTTGTGTAGGTTACAAGTAGGTATCTAACTGCCTAATTACTTTTATAAGTTTTTATGCTAGCACGGTTATTTACATTACTAGTATGACTTAAAACGGGATAGTTACCATGTAAATATCCCGTTGTAATCTATCGGGTGCTGAATAATTTAAATTGACATGGCAAATATCCCGCTTTAGTTAAGTCTTACTAAAAGTAGTTATAGGTAGGTACTTATAGTTAGTCAATATTTTTTGGTACGTAACTTAAGAAGGTACTTAGGTAAGGAACCTACTGAAGTAATTGATAAATAAGCAATCTGAACTGCAGTCTCCATAACTACCCGAAGGCGTCGAATCATCTAAGATTATTAAGCCAACATTAATAATCTCATTAAAACGGTTCCTTCTCCTATAATCGCTGTCAGGTCTGGCGAGTTGTATTTGCTCCTCACTTGCAAGTCCAGCTGCGAGTGCTCAATCCGGCAGCGCTCGAACGTCAGATTGGCAACGACTAGTATTAACTAGTAAGTCACCACAACAAACCCTCAGTATAAACGCTTGTACGGTCTACGTAGAAGTCTCGCCGCCACGACGATCAACACGACCCATCATGCCCTCAGTAAATACCTGCACAGTGAGTGAGTACACTCGCAAGCAGTCCAGCTGTTTGTGAAACTCCCTGACCCGTGTGTTGTCGTCCAAGCCCGACTGCGGCAGCGGTCACAAGCGCGCGCTTGCTCCTACATCGCGCTGGCCTCAACTAGCACCACGCTCCATCAAGCACCTAAACACCTGTACGGTACTCACTCGCAAGCAGTCCAGCTGTTTGTGAAACTCCCTGACCCGTGTGTTGTCGTCCAAGCCCGACTGCGGCAGCGGTCACAAGCGCGCCCTTGCTCCTACATCGCGCTGGCCTCAACTAGCCACGCCCCATCACACACCTAAACACCTGTACGGTACTCACTCGCAAGCAGTCCAGCTGTTTGTGAAACTCCCTGAGCCGTGTATCGTCCAAGCACGGCTGCGGCAGCGGTTACAAGCGCGCCCTTGCTCCTACATCGCGCTAGCCTCAACTAGCACCACGCCCCATCAAGCACCTAAACACATGCACGGTACTCACTCGCAAGCAGTCCAGCTGTTTGTGAAACTCCCTGAGCCGTGTATCGTCGTCCAAGCCCGGCTGCGGCAGCGGCTGCTAGCGTGCGGTAGGTCGCACCGCTCTCAACTAGCACCACGCCCCATCAAGCACCTAAACACCTGTACGGTACTCACTCGCAAGCAGTCCAGCTGTTTGTGAAACTCCCTGAGCCGTGTATCGTCGTCCAAGCCCGGCTGCGGCAGCGGTTACAAGCGCGCGCTTGCTCCTACATCACGCCGGCCTCAACTAGCACCATGCCCCATCAAGCACCTAAACACCAGTACGGTACTCACTCGCAAGCAGTCTAGCTGTTTGTGAAACTCCCTGAGCCGTGTATCGTCGTTCAAGCCCGGCTGCGGCAGCGGATGCGAGCGCGCACGTGTGTTCCTACATCGCGGCGACGTCAACTAACACCACGCCTCATTAAGGACCTAAACACCTGTACGGTACTCACTCGCAAGCAGTCCAGCTGTTTGTGAAATTCCCTGAGCCGTGTATCGTCACCCAAGCCGGGCTGCGGCAGCGGCTGATAGCGCGCGGTAACGTCGCACCGCTCTCAACTAGCAGCACGCCCCATCAAGCATCTAAACACCTGTACGGTACTCACTCGCAAGCAGTCCAGCTGTTTGTGAAACTCCCTGAGCCGTGTATCGTCGTCCAAGTCCGGCTGCGGCAGCGGTTACAAGCGCGCGCTTGCTCCTACATCGCGCCGGCCTCAACTGCACCACGCCCCATCAAGCACCTATTAAGCACCACTATGGTACTCACTCGCAAACAGTCCAGCTGTTTGTGAAACTCTCTGAGCCGTGTATCGTCGTCTAAGCCCGGCTGCGGCAGCGGTTGCAACCGCGCGCACGTGTGTTCCGTTCCTAGTGTTCCTACATCGCGCAGGCCTCAACTAGCACCACGCCCCATCAAGCGCCTAAACACCTGGATGCGTAGCCAAGTTGCCATTCGCTAGCGCTTAGTAGCGTATCGTAGTTTCCCCTCTCTGTCACTCTTTCATATTAGTGCGACAAAGACAGTTAGCTGCCTTTCGCTTATGACTGACGCTGAAGCGCTAGCGATTGGCAACTTGTCTAAGCACCCTGTACGGTACTCACTCGCAAGCAGTCCAGCTGTTTGTGAAACTCCCTGAGCCGTTTATCATCGTCCAACCCCAGCTGCTTCAGCGGCTGCTAGCGCGCGTGTGTTCCTACATCGCGCAGGCCTCAACTAGCACCACGCCCCATCAAGCGCCTAAACACCTGGATGCGTAGCCAAGTTGCCAGTCGCTAGCGCTTAGTAGCGTATCTTAGTTTCCCCTCTCTGTCACTCTTTCGTATTAGTGCGACAAAGACAGTTAGCTGCCTTTCGCTTATGACTGACGCTGAAGCGCTAGCGATTGGCAACTTGTCTAAGCACCCTGTACGGTACTCACTCGCAAGCAGTCCAGCTGTTTGTGAAACTCCCTGAGCCGTGTATCGTCGTGTAAACCCGGCTGCGGCAGCGGTTGCGAGCGCGCACGTGTGTTCCTACATCGCGCTGGCCTCAACTAGCACCACGCCCCATTGAGCACCCAAATACATGTACGGTACTCACTCGCAAGCAGTCCAGCTGTTTGTGAAACTCCCTGAGCCGTGTATCGTCGTCCAAGCCCAGCTGCGGCAGCGGCTCATAGCGCGCGGTACGTCGCACCGCTCTCAACTAGCACCACGCCCCATCAAGCGCCTAAACACCTGTACGGTACTCACTCGCAAGCAGTCCAGCTGTTTGTGAAATTCCCTGAGCCGTGTATCGTCGCCCAAGCCGGGCTGCGGCAGCGGCTGCTAGCGTGCGGTACGTCGCACCGCTCTCAACTAGCACCACGCCCCATCACGCACCTAAACACCAGTACGGTACTCACTCGCAAGCAGTCCAGCGGTTTGTGTAACTCCCTGAGCCGTGTATCGTCCAAGCACGGCTGCGGCAGCGGTTACAAACGCGCGCACGTGTGTTCCGTTCCTAGTGTTCCTACATCGCGCAGGCCTCAACTAGCACCACGCCCCATCAAGCGCCTAAACACCTGGATGCGTAGCCAAGTTGCCATTCGCTAGCGCTTAGTAGCGTATCGTAGTTTCCCCTCTCTGTCACTCTTTCATATTAGTGAGTAGTAGTTAGGCTCATAGCGCGCGGTACGTCGCACCGCTCTCAACTAGCACCACGCCCCATCAAGCGCCTAAACACCTGTACGGTACTCACTCGCAAGCAGTCCAGCGGTTTGTGTAACTCCCTGAGCCGTGTATCGTCCAAGCACGGCTGCGGCAGCGGTTACAAACGCGCGCTTGCTCCTACATCGCGCCGGCCTCAACTAGCACCACGCCCCATTAAGCGCCTAAACACCTGTACGGTACGCACTCGCAAGCAGTCCAGCTGTTTGTGAAACTCCCTGAGCCGTGTATCGTCCAAGCCCGGCTGCGGCAGCGGTTACAAGCGCGCGCTTGCTCCTACATCGCGCCGGCCTCAACTAGCACCACGCTCCATCAAGCACCTAAACACCTGTACGGACTCACTCGCAACCAGTCCAGCTGTTTGTGAAACTCTCTGAGCCGTGTATCGTCGTGTAAACCCGGCTGCGGCAGCGGTTGCGAGCGCGCACGTGTGTTCCTACATCGCGGCGGCGTAAACTAACACCACGCCCCAACGCCCCATTCAGCACCTAAACACCTATAAGGTACTAAACACCTGTACGGTACTCACTCGCAAGCAGTCCAGCTGTTTGTGAAACTCCCTGAGCCGTGTGTCGTCGTCCAAGCCCGGCTGCGGCAGCGGCTGCGAGCGCGCACGTGTGTTCCTACATCGCGCGTACGTCGCGCCGGCCACGACCAGCAGGATGCACGCCACCGCGCCGCAGGCGCCGCCCACTAACAACTGCAAGAAAGAATAATACAAAATGTGAAAAGGAACAAGCAGTTGTTGTACAACAGTTATCTTTGACGTCAACTGTACAGTGACCAATAGATATATCGGATCGTCCAAGGTGCTCAAACATATATTAATATCTTAACATGCGCTTTAACGCCGTGACAATACAAACCTGTTCAGATATTTGTGAACACACTGGCCACTCCTATATATCTAATAGCGATTCGTTTATTAAAATAGGTGTAGGTAGGTACTAATGTAGTTGTTTGCGTGTATCATTAGATTTATATAAACCATTAATTAAGCATCAGGCACTAATTAATTAATAATTAATATTTTTTATAGTCTTTCCCATCATAACTAGGTACTTAAGTATATTATCATGTAACAAAGTCTAATGGTTGCATTCTTTATTGCAAATTATAGCTATTGTAGAACTTAGCGTTTACGTTTTTTTATTATCGTAAGTACCTTATTCTGTTTAGGAAAAGTAGGAGACATTTCCATTTTATATGGAGGGTTATAAATACTTATCTACTTACTTGCCCTTATTATACGGATCACCAATTTTGTTATTCCGTTACACCCTGTATGCCCGCGTACCGAGCACGCTTGCAATTTGGCGATTATGAGCATTACCATCTAATGCGTCTAGTCTATGTATAGGTACGTGTAGTGAATAGGAGAGGGAGGCCTACGTCCAGCGGTGCTGAGACAGCAGTAGATTGAGATAGGATGATGATTAACCTTTTGGACGCCAACGACTGACATAATGGCACCGCAGGTACAACGCCAAAGACAGATATACACGGTATTTCTGGTAACACTCAAAACCTCAGACACCCCAACTGATTTTTATTTTTTTAAGCTTATCTATAGTATTCATTTATTAATCTGTTGTTTATTTATTTTTTTATTGGATGTTTGATTTTCTGTACACCTCTACTCGACTTTTAACTCTACACTCAATAAAATAATTGCTAGCTACCATCATAAACCTTGAAACTATTTATTTTGTACATTATTGAAACGACATAAGGTTTACCAATAGACAGCTGTGTCGCTGTAAACCACTTTAAAACTTTGTCACAGTAAACTTCAAATAGGAAAGCTAAGCAAACTTAACCCAACATTCAAAATGACAAGGTTGTAATTAGGTACGAGTTCGACTTCTTATGTTATGACACTCGAGCGTTTTCAAATTAGGCCAGTTGCACCGAGGATTAAGGACTAAAGCATAGATGTAGTACAACATTTATTATGCAAGTAACTATCCTTATCTGGCTTACCAATTAAATTCGGTGTCAAAGAGAGATGTACGTACGTTTTCTATTTCTGAATTACCTGTGATGTCACTGGGTTTATTTGAAAACGATCAGTTTGACATGTCGCTCCTAAGAATTAAAAAGACATAATCTTCTAACAAAAAGTTTATTAAAAGGTAGGTTTGACCTTTAGAATTAGAAAGACTTGATCTAATCGAATGTAGGTATGGAAAAAGAGTCTTTTAGTCATGCATAACATTTGGGAATATTTCTGTCTCTTTTTAGCAAAGTAAGTTAGAAAGAGACTGCTGCTTGTAAATTGTAGCTGTATAAAACCAGACTGATTATGACACTATCTGTTATGACTGCTTGCTTATGCTGATACTTCACTTGGCGTATGTATTTGCGTTTTGCCTCTTGCTCCCATTAGTATACAGGTGGAAGCGAGAGTCATAACGCAAACACGCCAACTGGAGTGCCTCCTACGCAAAATGCGAAATATTCCCTAATGGTGTTGTATGGTGGTGTGTGGCGTCACTGTGGCGTATCTGTGGCAACAGGAATATGTTAACATTATATCTGTAAAAAATCGACTGTTTAGCTATCACAGCTCATAAAATAACAACCTGCAGGTTACAGACAAGCGGACACAGAGACGGGCGGACAGAAAGTGCATGGGCGATCGTACCGGACGCAACTTTAGAACTTGTATAGCTGCGTCCGTACGATCTCCTATGTTCGGCCAATGTTGTGAAGGGCTGAAGGGCCGTGTCTGTTTATAGCCGTTAGTTCATAGATTAGTAGCTTGCGGTGAGACCAGTGTCTAAGAGCTCGTTCCCACTATGTTGGATCTGAGCCGATTTTTAATCGGCCGTTCCGGTGGCAGAACATTTTATATGGTGTTCACAGTCGTCCGACAACGATTTTGTGTCGGAGTCGATATAAAATGTCGTCCGTTTTGAACCAGGTCCTAAATTCTGTCGATTTATATTGCATTGTTTAGTACTGAATTGGTACTATTTGCTACCTTTTGTAAAAAAAATAGAACTTCCATTTCAAAGCTTTATTTGAAATAGTCTGGTCCCGCCATTATAACATTATGGCGGAACCAGATCCTGAATTCTGTCGATTCATGTTGTAATGTTTAGTACTGAATTGGTACTATTTGGTACCTGTTGTAAAAGAAATAGTACCTCTTCCATTTCAAATAGTCTCGTCCCGCCATTATAATGACTGATGAACTAACTAAGTACTAAATAATACAATATGAATCGGTCGAATTCACTATCTGGTCCCGCCATTATAACGGTTACGAATGCTCTCTCAGATTCAGAAATGTTTAAGTATTAACTATGTAGTATGTAAGTTGGTGAGTTTCCGCAAGAAAAAAAAACGACTCTTTCAATTCATAGATATTTACATAAGTAATGACCAATAGTGTACATAAAAATTATAACAAAAACAGTATTGTAATTTTATTTACAAGTTACGGTGTTCGCGGATGTTCAAGAGCTGTTCAAAATGTCGCCCGCCTTGGCGACGGCAGAGCAATGCTCGTTTTCGTAAATTGTTTCTGATTGACTGCAGCACTTCAGGGGTATTTTTAACCGCCTCAAAAGAGGCAGTAATTTTGTTTCGTAGTACGTCAATAGTCGTCGATCCTGGTCCGTTATCGTACTCCAACGTTTTAATTTTACTCCACAAAAAAAAGTCTAGTGGAGTTAAATCCGGTGATCTGGCTTGCCATTGCACTAGGCCTCGACGTCCGATCCAATGCTGCCCATAAATATTGTCCAGATGTCTCCTGAGGTTTATCTGGAAGTGTGCAGGAGCACCATCATGCTGGTAATACATTTGATGTACAAACTGCAAGGGAACGTCTTCAAGCAACAATCTGTTGAGCTCCTGATACAGACGATAGTGAAAAAGGTGTTGCTGGTCGTCTCTCAAAATTCTCCAAATATTCTTATGATCACAGTTAAACCGACGACCAGCTTGTCGTGTGCTAGCCGTATGATTAACGCGAAAATGCTCTAAGACGGCCTCCTCGAAATCAAGGTTCATTTTATCATGCCTTACTCTGGCCATTGGTGGTCGAAAGAATCGTAGTCCCGAAGTCGTTGAGTAGCCGCGGCTATGGTGGCATTCGACACGGCGTCACAAAACTCCTCGTGATAAGTCCTTACCGCTAAATTGACATTGTCATTGCGGCGTACTTGCGTTCTTACCATTTCACAGTATTGAACGTTCGTGAATCTAAACGCCATGATAATTAGAAATATCAACGGAATGAACATACAAATCAAATTGACAAACAACGTCAAACTCATAGCGGAAAAAATAATCGTCCAGCCATTATTACCAAAATACCCCTAAATACTGAAAAAGGTATACAACCTTCAGCAATGCGATATGCACAATGTTGTATTACGAATTTGTAGACTGGGCATGTAAAAAATAACTAAAAATACAAATAAAAATAAAAATATTACCCCCAACAAGATATAGCTCAATCGATTCTACTCCCGATTCTGAACAAACAATTTTCTGGTTTTTGGTGTTAAGTGAAACACGGTGTATAAGTCGTGGTCCACAGAACAGTATAGACCTACACGCATGTGCGTTAAATTCAATTTCAGTTTTGACATTTTGTTGACGTGGCGTCTGGGTGACAGCGTTGATTTGACGTGGCGTTAAAAAGATTAACGCAACCAGCATGTGTGCTACTGCTATAGATATTTTTAGCGTTCTGTACGATGCGTGAAACAATATGACATCCCCTTCCAAGTAGTAATGAGGGCCGTAGCCGTGCACTGCGTAGCCAAAATGCCAATCGCTATAACACTCATTCACGGGCGTAACGATACGCTACTAAGCGTTTCCGATTGGCATCTTGGCTACGCACTCAGGAGTGGTGAAAATTACTTCTTAATGTTAGAAAACTCTCAACCCTGGCAACACTGCTTTTGATTGGCCAACTACTGTATGTTAATACCTGCCTAATATTATTATAATTAGTTATCTAATTTTTGTGATCGCCATTTGGACGAGCATGGAGTAGATATTTGAATTTTGAATATAAAAATTGCGACATTCTAAAATATGTGAGTTTACTGAGTTTTGATTTGTTGAAGCTTCCGCCTTAGGCCAATCCTTGCCACCTCATTCCACTGCATATCTTGATCTTTTCTACACTTAATTAGGCTCTAATATACGATTCCTACTGAACGGACGGAATCGGCGCGCATTTTCGTATTTGTACCACAACACAAACCGATCGGCTTCTCGTGGACGCGGGCGTCCCTTCTGCATTACATAATAAATACTTATGCGGGCATATTGAAAGTGCCCTCCGGTCACAGTATAATAAAAACTAACGCGCAGTATGAACACGTCTTGCCACCACCGAAAGTATAGGGCCCCGCTTTGAAGATCGTACAGTTATCCTTGCATGTCTGGGGGGCTCCCATGATCTCTTACTCGTTCCCGGACAGTACAGTCAGCAGCAGATATTGGTAAGTGGGCAGGGTGTTCAAAATTAACTTGGCACGACCTTATTGCTAAGACCATAAGAGTGTGTTAAGATCATTGTGAACACCCTACCCGCTAAGCAATATCTGCTGTTGACTGTACGCCTGTAGGCGTAGCGTAGTATTTTTTTTCCTTTGGAATATGATATGACATCTATGACGTCAGTGTGTCCGCGAATGTGTTAAATGTGATTCAGTTTAAGTAGGTTCCGCTTGTCAGTTTCTGACAATCCCACAATGTCGTTGTTGGTTGTATGGGGTTCACTCCAAGAAAAGCCGAGGTTTCAATAGAAATATGTATTTGGGAATACACACAAAAAACAAATTGTCACAGCGAGAGTGCGCATAGGCGCGCGGCTAGCAGAGGACTGCCGGCCGGTGCATAACAACGTATTTCATTGCCAGTTGCACAACTTAAATTCAACCTTAAGGCTAAACAGAAAGGTACATATTTGCATAGCAATTAATTACATATTTAGGTATAACTAAGTACGTACCGTCAAATGCCCTATCTTTGCCCGCTTTTAAAAAAAAACACGAATTTCTCAAAAAAAAACTATGAAAGCCTACTACTTTTTTTGGCTTAACAGGTATATTGTGATCAAGTGCAGTTGTCTGTGTCTCGTAATTTTTTTTAAATCATCATTTTATTTATATTTTTTGCGATTTTGAGGGCGGGTAAAGTTATCCGGACTTTTGGCCAACATTGTCCACGTCGATTTTGCACATAAATATAGCTCGTATAGCTTTGAAACAAGAATCACACCAAGCTTACGGGCAATCCTACCGTTACCAGTAAACAGCTCAGCGATAACTGTGTAAATTTTTGAATAAATCAAGTGGGCAATGTTACCTGGCAGTTTTTTCCCTTTCCCATACAAACGGCACCTGAGATTTCAAAAGTGTTAGGGTTGTCACTTTTGAGTTAATTTGTGTAAAGCGTTAAGGGCTTATGATGATCATTTTTTATTAATGTTGAATAATAGAAGACACGTTTCATCAAATCCTGAGCTTTTGAGTGAGATAGAGAGCTTTTACGGACAGCTGTACACATCAACACGAAGACCCATCTCCAATTTAGCTAACGACCCACGAGCTAAATTGACTCGACACCATGCCGAACATATACCGGACGTCAGCCTGTACGAGATTAGGATGGCTCTCAAACAACTCAAAAACAATAAGGCCACCAGGCGATGACGGAATAACAGCCGAACTCCTGAAGGCGGGTGGGAAACCAGTTCTTAGGGCCCTTCAAAAGCTGTTTGATTCCGTCATCTTTAGAGGCAAAACGCCAAAGGCATGGAACAGAGGTGTGGTGGTGTTGTTCTTCAAAAAGGGTGACAACACCCTGTTGAAAAATTACAGACCCATCACACTTCTGAGCCATGTCTATAAGTTGTTTACGAGAGTCATCACAAACCGTCTCACACGCAGGCTCGACGACTTCCAGTCTCCTGAACAAGCCGGTTTCAGAAAAGGCTTCAGCACCGTAGACCACATACACACGCTCCGTCAAGTTATACAGAAGACCGAGGAGTATAACTTGTCCCTCTGCTTAGCGATTGTGGACTACGAAAAGGCCTTTGATTCGATTGAGACGTGGGCTGCACTACAGTCTCTCCAGCGGTGCCAAGTAGACTACCGGTACATCGAAGTGTTGAAGTGCCTGTACGAAAACGCCAATATGTCAGTTCGCCTCCAGGACCGGAACTCGAAACCAATTCCATTGCAGCGAGGAGTAAGACAAGGAGATGTTATCTCTCCTAAATTGTTCACTGCACTGGAAGATGTTTTCAAGGTTCTGGTCTGGAGGGGATTTGGCATTAACATCAATGGCGAGTACATCACTCACCTTCGGTTTGCCGACGATATAGTAGTCATGGCTGAGACCATGGAGGACTTAAGTACTATGCTCGATGATCTCAGTAGAGTCTCTGAAGATGTTGGTCTTAAGATGAACATGGACAAAACGAAGATCATGTCGAACGTCCATGTGATACCAACTCCAGTTAAAGTTAGAAACTCTACACTCGAAGTTGTTGACGAATATGTATACCTGGGACAAACAGTACAGCTGGGTAAGTCCAAGTTCGAGAAGGAGATCAATCGTCGAATCAGACTGGGTAGGGCGGCATTCGGGAGACTACGCAATATCTTCTCGTCCAATATACCGCAGTGTCTCAAGTCGAAAGTCTTCGACCAGTGTGTGTTGCCAGTGATTACTTACGGATCTGAAACGTGGTCGTTCACTATGGGACTCATTAGGAGGCTCAGAGTCACTCAACGAGCGATGGAGAGGGCAATGCTCGGGGTTTCTCTGCGAGATCTCATCAGGAATGACGAGATCCGCAGAAGAACGAAAGTGACTGACATAGCCCGAAGAATCGCCAGGTTGAAGTGGCAGTGGGCTGGCCATATTGCCCGGAGGACCGATGAACGGTGGGGTCGGCGTGTTCTCGAGTGGCGACCACGCACTGGGCGGTGCAGCGTGGGAAAGCCCCCCACAAGATGGAGCGACGACCTGGTAAAGGTTGCGGGTGTCCAATGGATGAGGACAGCTCACGACCGATCTTTGTGGAACTCTCTGGGGGAGGCCTATGTCCAGCAGTGGACGTCAATTGGCTGATGATGATGATGAATAGAAGAATACTTGGGTACTATGAGTAATTGAAAACAATAAAAAGATTCTTGATATCAATTAACAATTATTAACATGTTAAACTTCAAATAAATCAACATCAACTCTTGTTCATATATTAAAAGAAACGTACATAATCAATGTAAGTATAATAATTCTTACCTATAATTTTAGGTAAATACTACCTCCTACCAATCATCCATCCAACCTTCATCACCATAACCCACTAGTCTTGTCCATATAATCTCCAATAGCCTCTATATGCCTGCTGGGACCGGTTCACGGATATCTATTTTTGTGACCGTGAATGGGTTGCAGCAGGTGTAAAACACAGCAAATTTCTCCAAAGGGCCTCTACGTGTTGAATCTGTATCCCCGCGCAAGCCTATCAAAAGACCGGGATTTATAGGCCCGTGATCAAAGAGAGATAATAATACACACGAATTGAGAACACTTTCCTTTTAACATTAAAGTCTGTTGATAATACTCGTAGTGTAAAAAGAATAAAAACAAAAGTACGATGTAAATATTCGTTTATAAAACAATAACCTCTTTTATTCGCAAAGGCTGGTAAATACAACGAGGTGACAACCCTAGGACGTTTTTCGCGATGGGCAAAGTTTACAATGACCGGCTGCTACATGGCTGGGTAACATTCTGTAAGACAATAACTCCGTTAATAATAGGCTTTTAGTAACTTTATTAACAGAAAAACAATCTACACATCTTATTTTATTACATGACATGAGTTTTACCTACCAGCGTCTTCCCCATTTTGCACAATTCACTTTGAAACTTCACTAAGAATTTGCCCGCTAAATAACGCACTGCACTCAACGAGTTGGAACAAGCTACTGATTGACGTTAGCTGCAAATATGATGCGCAATGTTGCCACCCATATAACCTAGTTTCTACTAAAAATAGTGGAGTTGCCAGAACTCTGATTAAATTTACCCCACAAACCGATTTGTAAAAAAATTGCGTTACGGGCAAACTTTCCCGTGGTGGCAATGTTGGCGCATTTGACGGTATAGATACAATTGTTTACAAGATAGGTAAAAGGTAGGTATAATGAGCGCATCGCCAACAGTCGTAACAGATGTGCTTACCATAGAAAAAATTAACTGTGAAAGACTCTGGTTGTCACGGGACTCGAGCCCGCTTCCTCCGAGTAACAAGCTCAGCGTGCTCCCAATTACACCAGACGACTTTCCGTCTATCACAACGAATTTAGTCAATGTTATTTATTGTGAATCTAATCACTAGCGACATCTGTACTTAGTTTCTGACAGTTACACTCTGTAACTGACACATCGTGATTCAGATTAGGTCCTAAACTGCAGTCGCATAAGTAGATCGTGTTATCCCCCCAGAATTATGTTGTAAAGCCTGAAAACTTCCTCTTTGACCCTCGCCATATTTTTCAGTGATATCCATTACTTCTACTGGCAATGACGTTGAATATCGTTTAATGTCACCGACGATGTAAACAAAAACCGGCCAAGAGCATGTCGGGCCATGCTCAGTATAGTGTTCCGTAGTTATTTGAAAACGGGTAGGCCGATTATGTTCGAAATTGTTTTATTTTAAAATATTCATGGATTTCAGGGCTACTCTGATTTCACACAAGCATGGTACGCGTGCAAACACGAGCTTAAAATATGCGAGTATCCCAACGCGTTTGTTTCATACATTTTATCGCCACTGTCAGAGGTGTGCTCCGGCGCTGCCCTTTCTTCGTCCATTCAGTAGGAATCGTACAGAGGCTATCAGATATTACCAGGATGCTTAGCCAAGTTGCCAATCGCTAGCGCTTATGCCCCGGCCACGACATTGGTCTAAGGCGACCAGCGGCGAGCGAATCCATGAGTGGGACCGGGATGCCGATATGGGTGCGAAAGGGAGCACCATACGTTTTCCGCTAAGCCGGTCGCCTTAGACCGATGTCGTGGCCAGGCCGTTAGCAGCGTATCGTAGTTTTCCCTCTCTGTCACTCTTTCATATTAGTGCGACAAGGACAGTTAGCTGCCTTTCGCTTACGATTGACGATTAAGCGTTAGCGATTGGCAACTTGTAAGCACCCAGAGCGGCCACGGTGCTCAAAATATCTAAACATGTACTCTAACGCCATGACAAAAGAGGCCTGGCCTACCGCGACAATCTAAATTCGTAAATTTCGAGGATTTTTCTCTGTCACTCAAATGAAGGCGTGAGAGAGACAAATCCTCGAAATTTTCGAATTTCTTTTTTCGCGGCAGGGCCGCTGCTCGGATGTTTGTTAGCACCCTGGCTGTCCTTGATGCTTAGCCAAGTTGCCAATCGCTAGCGCTTAATAGCGTATCGCAGTTTACCCTCTCTGTCACTCTTTCATATTAGTGCGACAAAGACAGTTAGCTGCCTTTCGCTTACGATTGACGATTTAGCGTTAGCGATTTGCAACTTGTCTAAGCACCCTGATTTATCTGATGGTGACTGTACTGTACATAACATATTTATTGTTCAATTTGTTCATACGTTCAACAGTTAACTAAAAAAACTTCGCTTAAGGTGGATTCGACCCTATCCCTGCCGCTTATCTGCTAAAAGATGGCGCTACAATTGCACAAACACCATATTTTCGTCATTTTCTGCTAAACCGAAGATCAGAGTTAACATGTTTTGAGATACGCGCAAGGAGCAAAAAATCTAATGTAAAAATTGATAGCAACCTGCACAAAATACTGTTCTTCTAAATCGCAATAATGCAAAAACTAGAAAATTATGTAATTTTACCCTGTAACGCACACTACTACACCTCCCGTCAGTACCCAATGTCAGTTGTACAATCATTACTCATCAATAAACTAGATGGCGCCAGTTAAAAGAACAGCTTTTCTAAATGGTCTAAGTTCTAACTAGAGGGCGCCAATTAGGAAATGACTTTATATTGTATTGTATATTTGTGAAGCAAAACCAACTGTTGGTTTGGTATTAAAATCCCTACTTTTAACTGTACAGATATAACAACAGCTGTAGTAAAGAAGTTATTCCCGTACTCTTCGGGTAATACCTATCCGTCGCCGTTATGTACAACTCTTTAGAGTATTATATTTTTTGGTACAGCTACTTACTGGTAAATAAAAAAGTTATCAAAGAAAGTTACTTATGTCCCAAAACACTAGTATTTACCGCAGCGGGTCTCTATTCGCTAGGAACAATGTGGCAATATAATTACGAGTATAGATTGACCTAAGAAATTCATAGTATTATACTTGATCAACGGCACTAGCACATATCGTGCATGACAGGAACCTTGTCGCGGCTACCCGTCCCTTTTTGATTACATTGATTCAAAAGAGATGAGAAGTTGCGAGCAGGTCACAAATTGCTGCCAATATTGTTGTACAAGATGTGCTAGGGCCTCAAGTATAATAAGTAATAAAATGTGTAGGTATTTTGGGTAGTTCTATGGAGTTAGAAGATTGAAGAAATATATTCATTAGACACGTAGTAGTAGACCAAATTGAATGATCTGATGGACATTTGCCGACTTGCTTTATTACCAACTACGATACTGATGATGTACTAGTGGTTTATCGGACATTTAGATTTTAGACCTTGTTGGAGTAACATTTATATTACTAAATGTTAGCCTACATACCTACTATGTTAGTCTCCAACTAACATTTTACATTACATAATATGTAAGGATAGTGTTATCCTGTCTAAGTTTACCTACATTTTCGCCTACCATCCCATAAGATGCTAATTAGATTGTCCGATATCAATTAAAAGTAGGTTAGGTACGAGTACTTACTTAAATACAAACGCAACGAAGATTTTCCAGACACAGGCGAACAGCTGGACGCTCAATTTTCGGATGCTTTATACCATATAAACAAGGTGCTGTATTTCCGTTGTCAGAGAGGTTTCAGGAGTATTAGGATGCAGTGTAGTTAGACCCCCTAGAGTTTAGTTCATGTTTCAGACGTACCTACTATCTAGGCATGTTACAGTAGCTAATACCTACTATTTTACGCGGTTTCTACATTTTTCATCACATTTGCTTTCTAAGCGCGCCATTGCTTGTGCATATTGCAGTGGGAGTAATAGAAAAGTGAAATTCCTTAGGGAATACCAATATTTCGTCTCATAACATATTCTTTGTCTGCAAGTGTTATAAAAAACATTGTATGCATCACAATCGGTAAGAGGCATACCTACTAACTCGAGTCATCAAAAGCCCTCCGCCTACGGCGTCGGGCTTCTAACACTCTCGTTAGTGATACTGTACTTACCTCAAGATGCACAATGTACTATTATCGACCGCTCTGAAACATTTAAAAACCTTCTAGAGGGACTCTGTATTCCAACCTCACGGGAATGTAGGTATTTGTTTCTTGGCCACCTATTTAGTATAGCCGACGGCAATGGTCAAATGGTTGATAGTGGCTGTTTTCCTAGCTGTAGATGTTTGTCTGATAGCATTGCAACAGAACGTATTATTATAAATTGTTGAAGGTAGTTAGGTAGGTACTTCTTGAACCTAGTATCTACAAAACGTACTAGAGAGGGAAAGGATACTTTCAGGCACTGTGTGCTTACCATAAGCTGCCGCTGCGTTTTTAACGCGGACTTACTTTCCATCCCGCCCGTAATCGCGTTTTGGGGCGAGCCACCCGTATAGAAAGCACCTATGTAAGTCCGCGTTAATAACGCAGGGGCAGCTCATGGTACGGCTACTGGTTCCACAGGAGGCGAGTAAGGGATGATTTGTCGACTTTTTTCTCGCTCACTAAACAAAGAGTAGATATAGATCCTATGTCAGTAAAATTAACAAATATACCTATACATATATATGTAGATGATCGTTGGCTGTTCATACTGCCGCTTCCTCAGTGAGGGTTTTTAATATTTTTTTCTGACACTGGGGCGGTGATATGGCGTAAGGACCAACAAACTGTCAAAATAAATACGCGAATTGAATTTTCTATATATTTTGTGGTTTATTTATTCTTAAAACCATTACATAAGGAATAATGTTTTCTAAAATAAATAAACGTTTCCGAGTCAATTCCCATGAAATGCCTTTAGTACTTACCGTTTGGTATTCGGATTTGATAGCTGGCTGCCAAATGGGAAATATAGTTTCCCGTCTGGTAGGATGAAATGGGACTAACTTTCCCATCTCGTATCTGGATTTGGTACAAACCTGGTTACAAACCGGTAATGATAAGTCCCGATTTAAAGCCAGTTACCTATTGGGATTTTAATCCCATTTCGAAGCTGGTTTGGTAGCCAATCTACTAAAGGATGAAATGAACAAAGTTCTAGTAATTTTGTTTAGTGTCAGTCATTTTGAGTTCCTGTTTTAGGGCCCAATCTTCAGTTCGGAGACCGTTTTCTAGTCGTCATACATTTATGAAATTAATAAACTCCAAATGTAACGATCCAAATGTAATTATAACGATAATGGCGAGACATTTCGAAATTATACTTCAAATAGTCAGGTCCCGCCATTATAACGTTATAATGGCGGAACCAGGTCCTGAATTCTGTCCATATTCTGTCGATTCATATTGCATCATTTAGTACTTACTGAATTTGTACTATTTGGTACCTGTTGTAAAAAAAATTGTACTTCTTTCATTCCAAAATTATATTTGAAATAGTCTGGTTCCGCCAGATCATTTGAAGCAGACTATTTGAAATATAATTTTAAAATGGAAGAGGTACTAATTTTTTTACAAGAGGTATCAATACCAAATAGTACTAATTCAGTACTAAATAATGCAATATGAATCGACAGAATATGGACAGAATTCAGGACCTGGTCCCACCATTATAACGTTATAATGGCGGGACCAGACTGTTTGAAGTATAATTTTGAAATGGAAGAGGTATTATTTTTTTACAACAGGTACCAAAAAGTACAAATTCAGTACTAAATAAATATTGCAATATGAATCGATCGAATTCAGGATCCGGTCCCGCCATTATAACGGTTACCTCCAAATACAATTAGAATTTCGATATTTCATGTTCAGTGCCTATGAATCTGACAGCTGTTTGGACCACACGCCTATATAGCGTTGCCTGCAAAAGATCGAAAACCCTAACTTACTGGCCAACGATACAGTAAATATAATAAACAGTAGCCGTACCATGACTTTACAAGTATCGGTAACATTAGGTTTTATTAAATACGTTGAGCAGGCCATCGCGCTCGCTCCTATTTGTGAGCGCGAGCACGATAGAATGCACGTATCGAGTAAAACCTTACGTAATTACGTATCCTTTACTTTCCAGCTCATGGCACGGCTACAGTACCTACCTACTCTTCTGTACTCTTCTGCTGAGAACTAATATTCGCTAAATTTAAATATTGGTGGCCTAAATATATGCATAGCTAAAACATAGGTTTCAATCTGTTGAGTATCGAAAGTTCATCGCCTCGTCTGTTCTTGTATCAACGTCTGTGCTATGTACAAATTGTTTTATATCCATGTAGGAATACTTCAGTAAATAGATGACGAATAGTACCTAATACCAAAGTTTGGGGCTACTATTAACGATGTAATCGAGATAATGGGTTGCCGAATGGTTGACACATACATATTATAGTTTTTATATACATAATATATTCTTGCTCTATATTCTATACTCTGTTTGGTTAGATATTTAAAAAAAGGTAAACAATCTTGCAGTATCTTTTTATTGAAACTATAAGTAGAAAATAAGTTTTACCAAATATACGTAATATAACAAAGGAATACAGTGATTTACATTGTTTTGATTCATTAAGTACCTAGTTTGGATTTTTAAATGCATTTTTCAATAAAAAGATAGTGCAAGATTTTTTACCTTTTTAAAATACCTAACCAAACAGAGTACAAGTGAGACAATTTTTACATTTTGTTTACAAGTGTGATGTTTGCGCCGGTAACCAATTACAATTATGGTCTCGTTTATACACTTTTCGACCCAGCGAATATTCGATCCGGTAGCAGTCGAGCCAACGTATATTTGTGACCGAGATTATGGGATGACAATCTCGGTCACAAATATACGTCGATTGTCCAATCGAAACATTAATTTTGATTTTAGGATACATTATTTCTACGATTTTCGACACAGCGAATATTCGATCCATAAAAGCCACTCAATAGCTTTTGGTAACTGTGGTTACCAGCTGTCACTCTTATTTTACATAGGAATAAAAGTAGCAGTTGAGCCAACGGACTTTAAGATACTCCTATAGTGCGTACGTATCTCAGTTCCGATTCAATAGTGACATACGAGGTTACTAAGAGTGGTGACAGTTTTCATAAGAACTCTACCTGAACTTCACTCCACAGAATGTGATATTTTTCTGCGCGAGTGCAAGACTGAATTTTCATAGTAGAGGAGAGTGGGGTACAGTGGATCCCTTTTTTTTACAAATGTTGTAGTGGTGTTATTTTTATTTGTAATTTTCTACATACCTTATTGTCCCACCTATTCCTTAGAGGACACATTTTCCAGCACAAGTATATAATTTACATGTAGCTTTAAAATCATTTTCATTATAAAAAAGTGAACTAAAGTTACCTCTTCAATCAAAAATCACAGAACAGTTCCTAGTTTGAGGTAAAAAAACCAAGAACAAGACTTTTCAGGTATAATTGAAAGTATCTTCCGTTATTTAGTTACTCCAATATTAGTATCACACAGATGAGCAAATTCGTAAAAAAAGAATACCGGATTATTAAAGCCATAAATAAAGCTAATGCAAAATTATCACAGTGCACCTTTATTCACTGTACCCCACTCTCCCCTATTTTTCTGCACAGTCTGGTTGGTACTGTATGCAGATATTTTCTCGCATAATGCATTCGCATAATATAGTTTGATGTTGGTGTTGAAATGTAGACCTCTTTAACTCTTGTCGGTTTCGATCGCCGACACTCATGTAGAAAATGCTCACTTTCATCACTTGTATTCAGTAACAATATTTATTCGGCAAAACACAGCTCATAATAATGTCGAAAATTAAATAGTATATAAACATTGTGCTTAATTAAAAATATATGAATGTTTCTTGTCACCAAGTTCAATACCATTTTCTTGAAACGTGTTCCGTTACATTTTCATTAGGTTCTTTCCGCTGAAGTATCTTCCCAATCTTCAACTGTATTTCAATATTCAACTGAAAAAATATGATTGAATAAATATAAGTATGGTAGCGAGATTAACAAGCCAAAGAAAAAGGCAAGTGTCATGATTTGGCAAGTAACGATTAAGTTAGCGTTTACTCGATACGTAAAGTAGGCGCTCGGCGCTTAATTCATGATGTACTGGAGCATCATATGAGCGTGATAAAATGCTTTATGTATAGAGTAAACTCTAACGCTGAACAAAGTGTGCCCCGCCTGGAAAATGCCAGTGTTATGACCAGCCAGGTCAACAGATTTGACCCAGTGTGACTTTTTTTGTGGGGTGAGGTGAAACGGCGAGTATACGTTGAAGAGGCCCAAGTCCAATAATAAGAGCATTTTGATGAACTTAAAAGTGAAAACTTGTGATGGGAAATATCGAAGGAAACATTCATGTAAATTAATTAATAAGCATGAGAAATGGACTCCATTAATTAGGTATGTTTTTTTGATTCCAATCATTGTACATAATAGTAGTTTATGCAACTGTACGTAATGCCTGATTACGTATAGTTGTATACACTACTTTATCTACACACATATCATAAGTGCTCTAAGATGCGTTCAGAAACAGAGCCTTCTCATACTTGGCTCTCGACTTTTGCGGCAACAGGTTGTTAGTTGCTGTCATAGCTGCATTGAGTATGTCCGGCGGAGTGCTCATATCGTTATCCGAGTCACTGCCACTCATTATCAAATAATTATCAGTATTATCACAAAGTATTTACAACTTTTCACAATTTTTCACTTGTAAGGCAATAAACAAAAGGCAGGAATGGCACCGATTTGAATTTCTGTATTTTTTTTAAATCATAGACAATCGAATGATGTCCCTATTTTTGTGTCACTCGATATGAAAATATCGTCCGATTGTTACTAAAAAATATACTGAATTAACTTATTGTGTTGATGACTGGCTGAATATTTATAGATACCAGAATAGGCACCCCACTTGAATCTGACAGCTGTTCCAAATTTAAAACTCATAACCTCCGGAAAAATCGTATATAATGTTAACTTTATGTATGTGCCAAGTTCTGATGGTGGGTAATGCTGGTCATTGTCTATTGTTTCTGGACGCATTTTAGAGCACTTAACGATATTTGTGTAGATAAAGTTGATCTAAAATTTTGAAATACGCCTCAATAAAGAAAGTTTCTGTGCTACTTTGTAATTTTATCACGTTTCCCAGACATAATTTAAAACATTCGACAAATTTGTCAGCCTCCGTAGCCTAGTTGGTAGTAACCCTGCCTACGAAGCTGGAGGTTCCGGGTTCGAATCCCGGCGAGGGCATTGTTTGTGTATTTATTTATCACAAATATTTGTTCCTTGGTCATGGTTGTCTATGTATTTAAGTATCTATATGTATCTATCTATTATATATATCGTCGCCTAGTACCCACATCACAAGCCTTAATTGAGCTTACCTTGGGACTAGGTTGATTTGTGTAAGATGTCCCAAGATATTTATTTATTTATTATTTATTTATTTATAACACACAGAAAAATTCTTTATTTTGACGGGCCTAAGCCCGTGCAAGTAAGACGGAGGATTTGGGATCTAGTAAGATATTTTTGCCAAGTCATAATTATAAGTTGATACTCGATGCACATTACCGCCGCCGCTTTTCCAACCCGCCATGCCGCGTGCGATGACGTTTTAAATAAATAGTTGCCAGTTCGTGTGTTTTGCTAGTTATGCACATTGATAATGCGCAATGCGTCCAAATTTCCTGTTAGGTTTGCGGATAAGTTAAAACATTGGTATTTCAGTTTTTTTGTACCTACTAACAAAAAATGCTAGTATTCTGTAACTTGGACTACTATTACGTATGTTGATTTTTTGTACTGGTGAAAAAGTAACCCATGTATATATATACACATATATATATGTGGTCATATGTATATGTGGTCTGTCAAAAAAGTACCTACTACTGGAAAATAAACCTTGAAAATAAAATTCAAATTTCAATTACATTGGTGACAGACGTCCTTTCAGGACGCCTACACAGATCAGGGGATAAGGTTTAAATTTATCAACATTATTTATTTCTCATTTCTAATACCTACCCTCCATACTTAACTTTAGTGGGTATACCTGCTTAGCCAATTTTGCTATTTGATATTGTCGCTTATTGGAAAGGATGTCGATTAATTTAACCATACCGATAACTCTTTTCACAAAATAATTATTGCCGAGTGATTTAAAAATGCCACGAAGAAAAAAAACCTGTGACGAAATGGAGCTGTGAAAAAATATTATCCTGAATTACATGCCAAATTATACAATTATGTCACAGGGTGGATACGGCATACAAAAACTAAATCTGACATTTGTCTGTGCCTATGTGTGCGTACGGGTATGTTTGTACACGCGCAACTCGCACAATCACGCAACAGGGCTGCCTCAGATATGGCAGATTAACTAGTTGGTACTTAAGTAACAAATGAATATATACTTTAACCTGTACAATACACATTTAGTAATTTCTAAGTTAGTGTATAAATAAAATACTCACTTTCACCACAGAATAAGTAATTATAGCACATCTCCAATTCTAACGGAACAGAACACCGCAACCCAAGGAAACTATTGTTTTTCTCACGTCCAAGAAATATCACTTTTTTAACACCATTTTATCATTGTTACACGTGTCATCTACATAATAGTTACATATTGTGATAAACATTTTCATGTTAGTTTTAACATCTGCTTCGATAATATTGATGATGATTTTAACCAGCTTCGAGTTCCCTCGCACTTCCTCCAACTTCATCATCAGGCCTATCTTGTGGTATTTGACCCAACTGCTAATCCTAAAAAGCCAACATAGCATATCATTATCTGAAACCAACTCCGAGCTCCCTCGAACTTCCTTCAAGTTCATCACCAGACCCATCTTGTGGTATTTGACCCAACTGCTAATCCTCAAAAGCCAACACAACATATCATTATCCTTAACCAACTCCAAGTTCCCTCGCACTTACTCCAAATTCATCATCAGGCCTATTTTGTGATATTTGACACATGCTCACCAAGAGGATCCTAAAAAGCCAACAGAACATATCATTATCTCAAACCAACTCCGAGTTCCCTCGCACTTACTCCAAGTTCATCATCAGGCCTATCTTGTGGTATTTGACCTAACTGCTCATCCTATAAAGTCATCGTAGGATATCATTGTCTCAAACCTATTCCGAGTTCCCTCAAACTTCGTCCAATTTCATCATCAGGCCTATCTTATGACACGGAACCCAACTGCATACCAAGATAATACTAAAAAGCCAACATAACATTTATCGATGTCAAATCAACTCCGAGTGCCCTCGTACTGCCTTCGAGATCAATCATTGTCAGGCCCATCGGTGGAATCACATGGGCGATGAGCGTTCCTGACTCAAAAAACCTGCGTTAAAAAAACTGTCCACATTACGTACTTACACAATAAACTATAAAAATTTTGAATCAAACGACTTGTTTACTTACTACTAACTACGTAAAAAACTACAAACTACAGCTTACTACTGAATAATCTAATCTAAAAAAGATTGTAAAATGTTACATTGCTAAAAATCAATCCTTATTTTCATCTCTATTCCGTAAACCCGGTTAAACTTACTTTAAACAAAGCACGTGGTCACGGTAATTAACGAAACCAACATTGTCCCACCACTAATGGTACACGTGCTTCGTAAGAAAGCAATAGCACATTGCATTTTTGATTTGATAAATGGGACAGAAGTACTACCTATGTAGTATGACTTTTCTGCGGAATGTAGTTCAGTCTATTAGACTAGCGGCCCATGCTGAAAAAAATATGGGTCATTTGAACCACCAGGTGACCTATCCAGAACGATATAAGAGCATAAAATAATAAGATTCAGCACTATGCCGTCACTTGTAAGCTGTCCAACTGACTCCTGGTGAGAATTTAAAAGTACAGGTAGAGTGAGTACATTTTGGTCATATATTTTTGTACGGCATTCTTACCACCGATAGATCCATGAAAAATAATAAGGAAACGCACAGTGGCGTACAAAAATTGTGCGCCACAAAGTATGATTTTTTTTTTATTTTCCGACATTCACCAGGGTAAATTTGGCCATTTGATTTTGTACGCATCTGTGTCATACTATTTCAATACTGCTTCTAATTCATTATTCCACAACGCCGTACAAAAATCATGCGACAAGGGAAAAAATCGAGGGTTGCAATCCCCTCTCTTTCCGTAGTCCAGGGGATGATTTACAAAAGTACGGCTTCGGTTCCAAAACATAATCTAGCACTCAAAAGTACTATTAAAAATATTGCTGTCAAAAATGATAGTCCATTTGAATGTATATCAATAATCATCTTCATTTCATCGTATCCTTGATTTTTACAGCTGTAAAATCATTTGATCCTGTACGGGAACTTCTTTTTTAACATGATGTTGTAAAACACAATCCTTACATAGTATTGCCGTTCAAAATAAACCGTTCTAAAAAGAATTATAGAGAAATACAAAAGCTGAAATTTTGCAAATTAATGTAAAAGTATAAATATCATAGATTAATGAAATATAGCAATTTTTTACATTTTATCCCTTGTTTTAAATAACATTAACATAGATAAATTAGATGTCCAGCAGTGGACGTCTTTTGGCTGAAATGATGATGATGATGAGATAAATTAGGAAAAAATAATGCCGTAAATTTTATGCAGACCATATATTTTAGGCTGATGAAAGTCACGCTACAATTTTAAGGGTACTTTATGGCCATCTGATGCAGTGCGGTATTAACATATTTTTGAAGAGAACAATTGATAATATGATAAAATCACTATGACGTCTAGCAGAATTGAAACGTTGTGTATATTATGTCCAAGAATTGAAAATGAAAAATCCCAGTATCAACAGTTATGTATACTTTTTGGTTTAATATACATTTCAAACGTTATTGATACATACATATAATATATAATTGATTTGTTTCATTGTAATGATGTCAATAAATAAAACAATGATTTTTTAGAAAAAATCTATATATTTTATGATAATAATATTTTTTTTTTAAGAAATTAGATAAATTTATGCAGTATTGGAATCAGTTACTCAGTTGTTATCGGAATCAACGTCTTCATCGACGTCCGAATTAACTTATCTATTATTTTCTGAAACATAAATATGTATTTGTCAAAATCCAAGTCTTACGTACAAATTTAAGATGTAAAAATTTTATTTACCTATGACGTCATCACTTTTATAGTTTCTAACTAGGAACCTAGAATCAAGAAAAGACTATGACTATTAGTAAAAATAAAATATCTAAATGCCGTATAAAAAAAATCACCTTACATTTCGTACAGTTTTTTTTTTCCCTTTGGACCAACGAAAATATACGGCATATGAAAAAATATTATCTATGCATAAAATACTTTCAAAATAAATTTATTTCATGTTGTGTCAAATCACCCCCTGGACCACGGAAAGAGAAGGGATTGCAACCCTCGATTTTTTCCCCTTGGTACATCATTTTTGTACGGCGTTGCGAAATAATGGATTAGAAGCAGTATTGAAATAATATGACACAGATGCCGTACAAAATGAAATGACCAAATTTACCCTGTTGATAGTCGGAAAATAAAAAAAAAATCAGACTTTGTGGCGCACAATTTTTGTACGGCACTGTGCGTTTTCTTATTATTTTTCATGGATCTATCGGTGGTAAGAATGCCGTACAAAAATATATGACCAAAATGTACTCACTCTACCTGTACTTTTAAATTCTCACCAGGAGTCAGTTGGACAGCTTACAAGTGACGGCATAGTGCTGAATCTTATTATTTTATGCTCTTATATCGTTCTAGATAGGTCACCTGGTGGTTCAAATGACCCATATTTTTTTCAGCATGGGCCGCTAATCTATATTTTTAAATTAGAACTTCTTGTTGTCTTTGCATACCAATTCACACAACACTCCATGTAAAGCAGTGAAATGCACTTTTTCGGCTTTTTATTGCCAAAAACGAGCGCTATTTACGGGTCTGTTACTTAGTCGCAACTGAACAAGCACGACGAGCGCCGCGTCTAAGTATATCAGTGCGAGAAATATAACTGCTGGTGACTGCGAGTCGCCTTATAGGTAATGAAAGTCTACAGGAGGTGGTCTGTGACCAGCAAGAAATGCTACCCTTTGTTTACGAGTAGGAGCATATTAAATATCAACCTTGTGAAAAAATGATCATTTCGATCATAGCCCATGATGCATAGTTTTCGTCTAGTCACACACAAAAAAATCAATATCCTGGGACATTTTCACACACATCGGCCTAGTAAACGGTACGCTCCATTAAGATTTGTGGTGTCGGTATTTTTGGATTGTATTGTATTCACGGCATTTTTTAGCGTCTCGACATCAAACGTGCATATTTTGCGTGGTGCCAACGCTGGCCCAGTAGGTACTTGTTGGAGACCTCACATACATCCTTGTTTTTTATCGCAGATGTATGGAGGTTCGTCACGATGTTTTCCTTCACCGTAAATGACTTGTGAATATAATATAATATGACAAACATAAGCTTATAAAATAAAGTAAATGATTCGGGCTGGGGATTGAACCCAAGACCGCTGCGTAGTGTGCATTTTACCGTCCGACAACAAGCGCTATTATTTGTGATGAACGACGATATAATGAATAATACATAGATATACAGGGTTACTTTTTCACCAGTACAATAAATAATAGTAGACTAAAATACAAATTACTAGCATTTTTTTGTTACTACCCCTTCAAAAAATGCTCGAACTTATCCGCAAATCTAACAAGAAATGTGAACGACTTATTACGCATCTATCGACGTGCATAACTAACGTTTATTTAATTAAACTTAACGTTTAATTATTTAACTTTTCATTCATTCATTAATTCATTCGTTCATTCATTCATTCCAAATATATATTATTAGTAGGTATTTACTAACGATCACTAAAGTTAGCAGTGTACGGAGATATAGAGAGACAGGGGTTCCTGTTGTATCCCCATACTAAAAAACGGTATACATTACGTAAAATAAATATTATTCTAACAATAAGTTTAGTGTCTCCCTGGCACAATTATTTGGAGTTTTCAAGAGATTTTTATCTATTTCTATATTGCATAAACAACCGCTTTTGATGACAAGGTCACATACCTAAAGACACCACATACCATAAGGTGAAAGTGCAAATAAAACATCATCATTTTACGTGTCCTCTATAGATACTTACCGTAAAATTTCATTTTTTTCATCGTTCTGTCGATGTCGGTGGTATAAAAATATACATGTACATGCCACATTTAAGCTTTCTAGTTGATACTAAAGGTGCATGCAGACCAAAAGAGCATTCGCTGTTCTATCCCCCACTCTACGAATTCAACGAATCTCGTTTCGTGTAACGATCGAATTTCGTAGAGTTGGGGGTTAGAACAGCGAATGCTCTTTTGGCCTGCATGCACCTTAACGATCGCCGAGCTTAGCCACGGACGGACAAATAGACACACATACTGGAATATAAGGGACTGTGGGTTGAACTCTCAAATCTTTTTCTTATAATGAACAGACGGTCACCTTCATCATCATCATCACAGAGTTATTCACTTGTCGTTGGAGTATCTTCCAGCCCTCTCTTTCCCGTGCAAAATATGCATAACGTTTTCTTGTCGAGTTTTTTGCCATGACAGTAAAGGAAAATACATTTCTTTTTCTTTATAATTGTTGAAATGGAAATACAATTTACTCTACTGTAGACTTACTAATTGAGCATAATTTAATCTAACAAGGTCGCAATTCTAACCTAACCTAACCGAAGCCACTTTGCCATAGCAGTGAATTACTGCTGACTTGCTGAGGTCGCAGTTGTATCCTAACCTAAACCACTTTGTCATAACAGTCAATTGCTGATAAGGTCGCAATTGTAACCTAACCTAACGTACTTACATTGATATAGTAGTGACTTACTAATAAGGTGGCAGTTCTAACCTAAGGCACTGGTCTCACCGCGAGCTATCGGTTAAAAAACACGAACAAAAGATGCGCACTCCCGTGTAAATAAAAGAGACACTCTCTTTTTAACCGACTTCAAAAAGGAGGAGGTTTACAATTCGTCGAAATCTTTTTTTTTTCTTTATGTATGTTCCCCGATTACTCGAAGACGCGTGGACCGATTGGAAAAATTCTTTTTTTGTTTGAATGAGTATACCTTCTAGTTGGTCCCATTGTCACCGAATCCAGATCTGATGATGGAATCCTGGAGAAATCGAGGGAACTCTTCAAATGTTGTAGGCACACATGACATTTTTCATTTATTTTCGAAGACTAATCAAGTATTTGCGCCTAGTCATGAACGTTTTAAGTTGGTGATCTGATGATGGAAGGTACAACTCCTTAGCAATTAGGAGTTGGGGGATAATTCTTTAAGTATAACATATTTCGTGTATTTTGGAAGCTATTTGAGTATTTGCCTTTAGGTGGTCATCCTTTCATGTTGGTGAGCTGATGATGAAAGGTACAACTCCTTAGAGATTAGGAGTTGGGAGACAATTCCTTAAATATAACATATTTCATGTATTTTGGACGCTATTCGAGTATTTGCGTTTAGGTGGTCATCCTTTCATGTCGGTGAGCTGATGATGGAAGGTACAACTCCTTAGAAATTAGGAGTTGGGGGATAATTCTTTAAATATAACACAGTTCATGTATTTTGGAAGCTATTTGAGTATTTGCCTTTAGGTGGTCATAGTCTCATGTTGGTGAGCTGATGACGAAAGATATAACTCCTTAACTATTAGAAGTTGGAGGATAATTCTTTGAATATATCTATTTAAGTGTTTGCTTAGTAGTTATGACATGTTGGTTAGCGGTAAGTGATTCTTTAAATAATATAGGCATGCTAAGGCTGTTACCTATAATCTTTGAAATTATTCATACTTGCTGATGATACAATGTATATCTCCTTGATAATGGGATAATTCTTTGAATATAACAACTGTCATACATTTTCGAGATCTATTTAAGTGTTTGCTTAGTAGTTATGACATGTTGGTTAGCGGTAAATGATTCTTTAAATAATATAGGCATGCTAAGGCTGTTACCTATAATCTTTGAAATTATTCATACTTGCTGATGATACAATGTATATCTCCTTCATAATGGGATAATTCTTTGAATATTTAAGGTATCCAGTTCAGGTTTTCTGGCCTATTACAGTGCAGTACATTCTAATTATAAGTATTTAGAGCATACTAAATAACGATTTTACACTACTAAAAAGCAAAAAATAAAATATTTTAAAATAAAAATAAAACCGCCTTCAAAAATTCGCCCAAACTAAAAAGTCAAAAATAATTTTAGTTCCTACTTCTTAGGATTTCCTACACAAACCTTTAAACCTTTTACCCTATTCATTGAAATAAAATATTATGGCTAGGTATCCTACAGATTTCTTAGAAGTCGGTGCCAAGCCAAATATGTTCTCTTCGCGAGTATATAACTGTATTTGATAGAGGCTAGAGCTTTGTAACTTACTGTCACTCCGGTTATGCTTTCATCAAAATGACTGAGGTAGAACATTCTGTTGATAAAAACATAATCAGAGTGACAGTAAGTTACAAAGCTCTATCTAATATATACCTGAATGAACGTATTTGGCTTGGCACCGACTTCTAAGAAATCTGTAGGGTACCTAGCCATAATATTTTATTTCAATGAATAGGGTAAAAGGTTTAAAGGTTTGTGTAGGAAATCCTAAGAAGTAGGAACTAAAATTATTTTTGACTTTTTAGTTTGGGCGAATTTTTGAAGGCGGTTTTATTTTTATTTTAAAATATTTTATATTTACAGGGGAGTGCGTATCTTTTGTTCGTGTTTGTAGCCGATAGTTCATAGCTTAGTAGCTCGCGGTGAGACCGATGCCTTACCTAACCCACTTTGTCCTACCCAGTTCTAACCTAACCTAACGTACTTTGATACAGTAGTGACTTACTAATGAGATGGCAGTTCTAACCTAACCTAACGTACTTTGAGATAGTAGTGACTTACTAATGAGATGGCAGGTCTAACCTAACCTAACCCACTTTGTCCTACCCAGTTCTAACGTAACCTAACGTACTTTGATATAGCAGTGACTTAATAATGAGATGGCAGTTCTAACCTAACCCACTTTGTCGTAGCAGTGAATTCCTAATGAGATCGCAAATGTTCTAGTCTAACCTTACCCAGTTTGCCACAGCAATAATGAACGGTAGTCAAGATCGTAGTTCTAACCTAACTAACCAATCACCTCATCTTTTTCTTAACATTGTCTTATTACATCGTTATAATAAGTATATGTACCAAACCCAATCTACCATAATAGATAATGCATTTCTGCCTAACGTAAAATATATGTATGTGAAGTAAGTTTCGGAGAGTTGTATACACGGTGTTACGTCAGCATTCCGAAAGATTTTAATGCTGGATTCCTGACCATATTTAGAGTCTTTAATGTTATATAAAATTTCCTGGATTCGGCTTGGTTTCAGAGATAATCAACCTTTTTTCGAAATAAGTTTTTCGACGTAACTCGTCATTTAACTTCTTTTGAATTACAATGCTACCACAATGTGTTCTAATATTACCACACCTTTTGCCTGACAATCAAAAAATACGAATAGACTTGACGAAATAACCTGTAGGTACCTAAAAAAACAATTGAAATAAATAATTTAAACAAATTGTTGTTATGATAAAAAGTACTGGAAATGTTAAAAAATATTCAAATCGGCCTAAAAAAAAAAGAAAAAAAATTTTTTTTGGTGGAATTGACATAAGGTCTCATAATATTTTGTGTTTATTTTGATGTCTAGAATGCATAGTTAAAATCTTTCGCAGTGCTCGCGTAACACCGTGTATAATTATGTACCTATGCCAAAAATATGGAAATCCAATTTCTGCGAAATAACACATGACCTAAATAATAATATGCCAAAATAGTTTCTGGCAAAGTAATATTCTAAATATTGTTTACAAAAATTGATTATGCCAAGTCTCTTATAACATAAGCGTTTCGAAAAAAAAAGCCATATAGAGGGATTAGAGGGAGCCCTAAACAGACAGAGAGACAGACAGACATACAAACAATGATTTTGAAACTTTACAAAATAAACACACCGTCAGGTGGGCATCAAGTCATGTGGTAATTCTTTATGTATGTCATAAGAAAAGTTATAGTAACTGTACATTGCAAGCACTGCACATCCCCCCGACAGCATTAAATATAATTGCTGTACCCACGATCACGCTGACTTAATACACTTATTTTAATTACTTTATTCGTTAACGTTTATACGTCCGTAGCTGATACTCTTCATGCGTTAGTTTACAATAAATTATATCATAACCATAGATCAGTGATTTTATTTATCACATCCACCATCAAGAATGGGGCAAGTGTTGGGCTCGTACGGTAACTTAAACTCAGATCACATCATCAGTCTATAATTAGTCCACTGCTGGACAAAGGCCTCTCGTATTAGGTACCTAAGCATACGGACGCATTAGGAAGTAAATACCCATAATCGCCACGCAGGGCAAGCTGTTGCCCATCATCCAATATTCAATAAATAATGGTCAGTGACACTTCGAATCCCTTAGTTGACTATTAGGGCACCCACGGGAAGAGTTGGGGTGGTAACAAATGTATTTCTATTGCCATCACCACACGGCCACTCAACTTATACTTATTACATACCATTTTACAAGAATCAGTTGTGAAATTCAGACGGATGCAAAATAATATTTTCTGAATCAGAGTTCGCTTATTATAATAAGAATTGTTTCCCAGCGGAAATACTCTAGATCTTTAAGTTCAATGGGTTCAAACAAGTTTTAATTTCTTAACAAGCCATGTGGACAGCACAAAAAATATTTTAACTACCTACCTATTTGCAGAAAGTATATTTTAAAATAAATATACAAAACCTTGCCTATCAATAATTATGTTTACACATAGGTAAGTAGGTGACTATCAAATTTGCTCAGTGTATTTTACAGGGATCTGTTACGAATTGAAACGGTCACATGTACAAAAATCATGCATTCAAACAAAGAAAAACAGGTGGGCAGGCAAATCGACAGGCAAACTATAACTTTCAGCCAGGCTATGAACAGGCACAGAGACGAACAGACAAACAGATCTTCTGATTTCATTAACGTGGAGGTTTATTTAGTTTTTAGGTCATGAAGACTTCAAATTTAGGTATTCAGTTTAAATCAACGTTTTCTTCCGTATGGACCAACAGACACACAAACTTACTAGGAAGGTGATACGTTGTTTCATGTAGTTGATTTTTATACGTATATAATAATTATGTATGTATTATGAATTAAAAAACCCACCAAGTGCGAGTCGGACTCCGTACCATTATCAATTTATCATAAAAAATACAGTTAAAACAACCTATCTCAAAAACTATAAGAGATACATCTTGTCTCTTTTTCGTTAATTAAATACGAGTTTATGTATTTTACCATCTCTTTTACGCATTATGAAGTATGAAGATAAGTGTTTGTCAACTATCAATAAATTGTAGGAGGTGTATGGTGTGAAGTATTTATTTCGCTCATTTTGTTAGAGTAAGACGTATCTTTACTTATATATCATTGGCGGTTCATACAACACAATCCTCACCAAATATCATTACTTCCGAGTATTCCATTTATTGTTTCCGAGTAAATTGGATGTGACGGACAGACACGGACAGAGACGGACATGACTTGACGAATATAAGGTTTTCGTTTTTTGCAATTTTGGCAACGGAACCCCAAAAACAGTTTGCTAAATTAGGAGACGGTTATGAATAAAGGGGTTATAATCTTCCATATCACTACATAATATAAAACAAAGTCGCATTCTCTTGTCCCTATATCCCTATATTGTATGCTTCAATCTTTACACCTACGCAACGGATTTCGATGCGTTTTTTTTATCGATAGAGTGATTTAAGAAGAGAAGGTTTTAGGTAGACTATAAAACTTAAAATTATTTGAATAAAATAGTCTGCAAGTATAAAACCTGATAGGTTATCATTATAGGTCCATAAGAGATTGCCTAATCTAAAATCATAATGCCATGTTCATACCTACGTACAGATTAATAAAATTAGGACTCCAACTATTCAATATGTATTTAAGTATTTGTATGTATCTATTCTATATATTACATATTTTGTAGTTTAGTTCTCACACAAGCCTTGATGGAGTTTATTGTGGCACTAGGTTGATATGTGTAAGATGGTCACATGCTAAATATATTTATTTGTTCATATACTAATCGTCCAATAATAAAGAAATATATTTTTTAAAATTATGTTGTTATTATTCGAAACACGACAAAACATAGCTATATAAATATTTAATTATTTTTAGTGTTTCTTGTTATATCGGCAATATTTTAGGTAGGTACAATCAGCAGCAGATATTGCTTAACGAGTAGGGTGTTCACAATGATCTTAACACACTCTAATAGTCGTGCATAGTTTATTTTGAAAACTCTGCCCGCTTAGCAATATCTGCTGCATCATCTGAGAAAATTTCAACTAATTATCCATTAGATACATATTGGTGATAGACAGACAGATGGACAGACAGTGAAGTATGAAGATGCCCAGGATCGCGCAAAGAGGAAGAAAGGTAGGTACGGACCCTGGCAAAAGCCGGGATAACGATAGGTAGAAACATAAGAATAGCCTTCATAATAATATTACAGAAACGTGATTAAACTTAATGTTTGTACAAGTTATTTTCCAGTCATCCTTGTCGCACACGCATATTGGCGCGACTGGTGCGAGCAAGAGGGGAAGAAGTAGTAGTAGTAGTAGTAGTAGTAGTTGCATTTCGATGCAAGTGCAAAAAAAAAATTTTTTTTTCCACGAGGATGAAAGTCAATCACCCGAGTTAAAAAGAAGTTTTTACACGTGTATCGAACGACTTTTCTCATAACAAGTGCCTTAAAAAGAGAAATTAACGTACGAGAAGCGTGCGCAAAATTTTACTTCTCCGCACTAGTTAGGAAAAGTAAGTTACGCAGTCAATAAAGCTAGCTCATATCACAATAATATAGGAGGCGGGGACTTGACGCTAGGTAGGTCGACTTGTGGAGGAATGCCCCATGATATTAGTATAATAAATATGTTGTTTGATTGATAACAGCCTAAAACAAGCCATAATATTACCGCGAGTTTTTTTTTCATCGTTTGTTTTCAAATTGTTCCAGTAATATGGTTTCTAAACCAGAGCTACTTTACTTTTTATTTTAATTGCGAGAAATTAAAATATACTAATTATTCATAGGTACACAATAACACGATAATTTTAACTGTGACTCTGCTCGGTCTGAGACGCTCATTTTGAGAGGTTGCCGACAGTATGCAGCGCGCAGCGCCGTCTCACATGGTGATTGGTTGATTTGAAAAGGTAATGTCTTTGAGTGGACAGTTTGAATGAAATTATTTGAAAATATTACATGCGTAGCTAAAACTTTAGTATTGCTTTGTAAGTCTAATGACAGTAATGACTGTTGGAATATGTCAAGTGAAAAGTATATGGGTATTGTTATCTATTACATATTATAGATTGACAAGTTACACACCTATAACATACTGAATACTTTCGCTGTCCTGCAATATATGTGTACCTACACATAGTTATTTAAGCTACAGTTAGTCTCTAATACGACGACATTAGGTTCATATGATATGAATTCCATAATGAATTATACAACTCTAAAAGTAGTAAACACTCACTGAGTATTAGTTGCACAAATAATTGGGGTTTGATTGGTGGAATCTGATGTTTCAGGCTCGTGAGTTTGGTCGGTCTTAATATCCCGCCAAGCTGCTATCCTCCTGAAATTGTCACATTGGTGAATTTAATTTATTATACCTCCCTATCTGTTCTTTTTATTGAAATTAATAATAACTGACAAAGTTCGTAATATAATAATAATATGTATATCTACTACAGAATCATTTGAATCGTTACCTAACACAAAGATTAGCTGGCAAATTTAATGTGAGAGTAAAATGTGAGAGTGTCATAAATATAGAAGAAAAAATGTTCTAACTACTTTAAAAGCGGCTCGGGTATTCCGATAAACTCTTATCGCAGTACACGTGAGTACAGTTGTACTTATTAAATAGGTGTTTTAACTATTACGCTTCAAATTTTAAATTTTCGCTACGGCGAGATACTTACTATGTGGTGCCATGGTGAAGGAGTAACCCCGCTTCTACTCGACGCTTTTTCTTTTCCCCCCCAGATCAACGGTGTTTTCGGTACTCATTTTTATTCGTTCTGCCCATCGTTGTGGGCATGTTTATGATATCGATTTTATTCGAAACGAACACTTTTGCCTTGACTTGTGGAACAAAATTGCAAAATGTTGACTCATAGATGACATTGACTTTGCTGTGACAAATGAACAAAATATTTTGTGACCACTTACCAAAAAGTATTTTACGCGTCCATTTAAATTAAAGTCGTCAGCCTCGGTAGCCGAGTTAGTTGTGACCCTATCTATGAAGCTGGAGGTTCCGGGTTCGAATCCCAGTGAAAGCATTATTTTGTGTATTTTTTTTATCACAAATATTTGTTCCTTGATCGTGGCTATCTATGTGTTTAAGTATCTGTATGTAGTTACATGATATGTATCATCGCTTATTTCTTATTACCCACAACACAAGCCTTAATTTAAGCTTAAGATGTCCCGGTATATTTATTTGTTTATTATTAATTTATAGCCACTTATTTTATTTATTACCTCTCAGATATTAATTAGTACCTATCATATTAATGTGCTCCTTTCTTCCAAACTGTTGTACAAGTTACGCTAAATGAGAATTAAAGTGAGCATCATAGTTAGATACAAAAGTAGCTACCTAACTACCTACTGGCTGTAATTCATAAAAAATACTGACCGATATATTGTATTTTGAGATCCGACCTGGCGAATCGAGGGATAAAATTTTACCGGATATTTTATTTGATAAAAACAATACTAACATACCTATTTTATGAATTACGCTTACTTTTAATAATCCATCTATTGACCGAATATATTACTAATTAGTGAGGTCATTTAACTAGCAGTTTTAAAGTGACATCTGTGATGGATATGGTTAAACTTACCTTGTCATCTGCCTCCATGTTAGTTTTCATGGATAGTATTATTCACGCACATATACAAAGGCAAAGAGCGAAATTGTATCAATTTTCAAATTGATAATTCAGAAATACTATACCACTTTTTGGATTTTTTTTTACATACGCGCCATCTACGGGATACGTACAACTTACTATCAAGGTTCAAAATTACAAAAAGTCTACTAATTAACAGAGTTAATGTCGACAAATTTGTATGAAAATCGCACAGGGACATCCACCTTAACTTCAATAACCCGAGCAGTCGGGAATGTGAGTCATCACATGAGATCACATATAAAATAATGTAAGCTTAATTTTATTCATAGAATGCCAAGTGGTGCATAAAAGAGTTTATCTAAAGTCTGAACACATTGTCACCAAGATAATTTATGTGTTCTTAAAAAAATATTGAATAAAATGTGTAATCTCTGTAACAATTTTTGCAATTATCGCTAAGTATCCTTTACGGATCACGATCTAACTCAATATAATCATACACGGGTATTAGATTATCAATAATTACCGTAAATTAAATCTATGTAATATACTATAGTAGGTACCTATCTCTACAATACTGCAACTAAGACGGTTTCCGGTTATGACCATTATTATTTTTATGAGAACCAAATTATTTTTCCCCTCACTAGCTCGTAAAGCGCTCGTTTATCGTTTAATACGAGCGGGTAAAAACGCTTTTTACACTCTTGTGAATAAAGTAATTTGACATTGCTCTAATTCCTATAGCCCCCTACTGCCTAGTATAAGTGGATCTGTATGACCGTAGTAAACATGCGCAATCGGAGCTCACATGTTAAATTGGTCGTTCTCATGGGTGACTTTGTAAGCCATTGGCTATATTTAATTTCCAGAAGTAACTCTATTCTACGATACGTTTCGACATTGAGTTTTAAATGGTTTCTTTAAGTTAATTTACATTTGGATGAGATTTGTAATCATATTTCCTCGCGATAGTGAGGGGAAAAAAGTTGTATTACACTTGGCGGCAAAGTTTGTTCAACTCTCGTGCCTTGAGACCTTCGCATTGCTCAAGATTCCAGTTTTTGAACCACTCGCTACGCTCGTGGCTCAATTTTGGAATCTTTCGCTAGCTCAGGTCTCAATATTGGCACGACAGTTAAACAACAACTTTGCCCCCTTGTATAATAAATAACTATTGGTTCAATCCATTCCCGAATAAAGAAGAGGTTCATTTTTCTATTAACCGATATATAATTTTAGCATTACTTATATTCACGGAAGTTAAGGATTGTCTTTCACAAAAATGGAGAACTTAATTATACAGTGTGCTACCATGACCTAGGCTTTTACGAAAATATCAAATAATACACAGGGTTAACAAATATTTAAACTAACGAACGCTCAATGTAAAGCCTGTCCAGCTTAGTTGTCAAACGCTACGAGTGGCTGCGGACTGTCATTGTCAAGGGTTAATTAAAAATTCATTTTGAAGTACCTAGGTACATTTCTTTTCACTAAACTTTTCTTAGCAAACTAATTACGTTTAAAATTAGATTTTTTAATCAAATAGTGATCAAGGTTTGGCTACAAATCTGTATCTCAATCCTCGGTTTCAATAAAAGCCTGTATGACGTTAACACACTGTATACTCTACTAATTTGTGTATAATTCACGTCAATATATCACAAATAGAAGAAAAAACTTGGCGGCACTATATTTATGAGCTGCTCTTTAGTTTTAACTACAAAAAGTAGGTAAAGTGAGCATTTATTGACAATTTCAATGCTACAGTTCCGTGTCACGAACACGCCGCGGTGGACGTAGAAAGTGGCTCGCGTGCAGTGTAAACACATGTTAGTACACTCATGCGCACGCTTGGATTACTTTCGTTACTTCATCTATGTCGCTCATCGGGTTGCTTCATATCACAGAGCTAATCTTTAGTACAGTCACCACTTAATTAGCTACAAAGATTACTGATATTTGAGCACGAGACGAGATAGCTTCGTTATAGAGAGTGTAGGTCGCGCCTCCCAATCTAAAGGGGTCGCAGGGATACTAAAAGGGATA
>JALPQI010001829.1:0-13138 GCA_025490895.1 Thaumatotibia leucotreta | reverse complement strand
TTAAAGTCAGTTAAAATCTATATTTTTCTAGTGCTTTTATTTTGAAGTAAATGGAATACTTAGTGAGGGTATTATATTGATGTACTAAAGTGGTATTTATAATAGGATGTATAAATAATTCGGATATGACTTCATTTCTTAATTTCTCCAAAGGGCCTCTACGTGTTGGATCTATATCCCCGCGCAAGCCTATCAAAGAACCGGGATTTGTAAGCCCGTGTGCCCGCCCCAAAAGAAGATACAAATAATAATAATAAAATTTTATTATTAATTTTACATTGAACATTATATTGATGTAAATTAATATTGGTATGATTTAAAAACGGGGTGTATTGTATACTGTAAATTTGTTAAATAAGTTATTTTATTCCGTATTTGACACAGTGCCGAAATATTGGGTGCTTTATAATACATTTTTATAATTAATAACATTAATATTTCATAAGATAATTTGCATCACAAAAATGTATCGTATTTTAACTGAGAAAAGTAGCAAACAAAATTTTTCGCGAAAAAAAGAAATTCTTTGTCTATGAAGAGTTGGCCTACTTTTGCGACCTGTCCATACAACTGCCCCACATAAAAACATACCAATTCATAAAAATTAAGTTTTAAGCTTATCTTTTGGTTATGTATCTATATTTTACTTTCCCCTTTGTCTAGGAATTAATGCAAACGAATTTTGAAGAACTGAAAGCATATCAACGTGTCGATAAACTTCTAGTCATATTAATAGAGATCAAGCTAAGCCAAACTAGAATAGTTTTTTCCAATGTTCCTGTCTAAATGTTCCACGTGCCGTTTTGCGCTTATTTCAGCTCCCTCGTAAGCAATTAGGCACAAGGGAATCGTTAAAACGAGGGAAGGATCGAGATAATTAAAGTTAGCCACATTCGGGAGCCCTGCTTTGACCGGAGGTCTACAATTAGCCTGAATAATTAACTGAGGTAACTGAGGTAAGTAGGTTTAATAAGACATAACTAGTATTTAAATTTGTATCCGCTTGCGGTATTCAGTAGCATTGAAAATCCTCTGTAGAACTGAAGTTGCGGCAGTATTTTCTCTGTCAGATACAGTTGATGTCGACATCAGCTTTTCCAAGAATAGGGTTGGTGCCATTTTAAAAATATCTCCGTATTCTCTTTTTAGGGTCATAAGGATTTTATAGTTTTGTCATGTCCGTCTGTCTGCCCACAGCTTAACTCAGTGCGCGTTAGTGCTAAACATTTGCAATTTGGTATTGGCACCGTGCGCGATGACAGCGCCATTGACAGGTGGCCATTTTAGACATTATAGTCGCCGCTTTCAAGCGGGAAGTAAGTAAATATTTTGAAAAATATTAATTAAATTTTGTGTTATTTTAATATATAAGGCAATTTTGGACAATTGCAGTCAGTAACATTATTGCTAATAACATTAATATTGTTGTTTTCAGTTAGAAATGAGCCTACTCATAACTAAAACGGGGTTTCGTGCCATCACGCACGACATCGTTTTCCAACCGGAGACGATGAATAAAGGGATGAAATTGGTGCAAGCTGGGCATGTTCTCGAGGTTGAAGATATTCGCCAAGAAGACATGTCCCGTATTATCAAATCCCGAGTGGTTCGCCAAGCTTCAGTGACAGCAACGGCGTACAAGACAACTTTGTTTGTAAGTATTATGTAAGCCGATTTTTGTGTTTCGATACCGTTCAATAAAAGTTTTTTCTATTCTCTAACAAATAAATTTACTTAGAGCTAAACACCAATTCTCATGTAGAGAGTGTATCGTGCGACTGCGTTTATAATAAGAGTGGGAAATGCAAGCACATTGCAGCACTTATATACATCATCAATGTTCGATGAATGGTCTTGGAAATCGGTAAAATTTACAGTCACTGTTCTTCTTGGTGTTATTGCAATTAACAATAACACACCTTACTAGGCCCATATTAAATATTTATCTGAAAACGATGAGAAAATATTTGCTGCAGTATGGATTTGACAGCTGAAGTCGGCGACCATAATGTCAATTTTAGCCGCAGCGAGCGCGGCGATCGTTTCGGCTACCCCCCTCCACCCGCTTTGCACCCTGCCAATAGGTATACGTATACATACATAGATATTAGTGACGCCGACAAAGGTGGTAAAATGTCGGGTACTTCCCATACACGTGAGTGGGGATATTTTATTGAAATCTTACAGTGGATGAACAATATTGCTTTGCTCTTCCGAGATACAGAACGTATAGTTAATTAGTGTAACCCCACTATAATAAATTGAACGCAAAGCAATATTGTTCATCCATTAATATGAACTTCTGCAAAGTAACGCCTGATTTAATTAATTTCTTACAGTGGGTAAGTAGCATTCCTAAATAGGTCTCTTAATAATAATAATATGGTTAGGTTTTTTATAATGTGTTTACTTGTTTTGTATTGTTTTTGTATGTTTTATTGTATTTTATTTTTTATAGCCATATTATAAATCACCTAACCTAAGAGGTTATGCTATGCTACCAAAAAAGTTAAGTCTATATTTACGAAAATATCCGGTTCAGAATAGGAAATGAGTACTTAATCCTCACTCTTCTAACTTTTGATCCGTGGATCCGCAAATGAAACCGAAGGAAAACTACACTCGCGGTCAAATAACACGGGTGAAATCAGCCCATTTGCAATAATTTCTATGAAAAAATTCACCATAGAAATTACTGCAAATGAGCTGATTTCAAAGAGAAAACGAAATAAAAATATCCAATGTGCGAGAACAACTTCAGAACATACTGCTAATAAAAAACGTAAAGTAAGTAACCTTTTTAATAAAAGTGTACCTACCCTAATATAAACAGAATATATTTTGAGATTTTGGGATTTATTTAATAGCAAAATATTTTCATTGTGTATAATAATTGTCTCCTCAAAAAGTAAAGTTCAGGTGCAAATATATTTTTCGCAAAACCATGTAAATATCCGAAGACGTAACATAATACATAATTTAAATTTTTAACTGCTATGATTCCTACTTCAGTTTCAGTATTTTTTACAGTTTTTGTTACTGAATCGCTGTGATTGATGAAAGCACACGAACACGAAATATATATTCCAAAGCCTCAACTGAACAGGATTCGTAAAACATATTTTTGGATTTTCGGACAATTGTACCCCGCCAGCCAAAATCCCCGAAATTACAAAATCCTAATTCAACTCACAATGGGAGGGCTGCCTGCCGCCCACGTTAGCCACAATAGTAGAGGTCCATTGTCCAGATTATTTGTCCCCGTCTCGGCGCCTGCTAGTGACTTGACCAGCAGCTATGGGGCAATGATTATTGGAGCTTTCATTTTCATGCACAATAAATTGAATGAGTGAGTTATCAGACTTTATTTTGTCGGGAATGAAAGATTGTAGAAGAGGAAAAGGGTTTGGCATAATATTTGGCATAACATATTTTCAATGCACGGTAGCGACCCCTAAACCTTGATTGTAAAGTGTGGAAAAAAAAAACATTTTCACCACACTGTTCGTAAACACGCTGTTTGTCCTTCAATTTCAGAGCGCAAAACTGTGTTTTAATCTCTAGAGATTAAAGTATTTTTTTTAAATCTTCTGGATAGACTAAGGCAATAACGTATACGGCCTGAGAGTGCAATAAGCTTTTTGACGTTTGACCTAGACAGTACGTTCGAAAACTCAATAGTTTCAAACAGATTCATACTAAAATCCTAATTAAATACCACATTTTATTGTAAAATGCTTTTAATTAAAAGTTCTAAAAATACGACAAATAAAAACAATAGGAAAATGAAAGTGTTGACACTATGCAAATTTCAGAACGCATCCGAATATTTTTTTCTTTTAAAATTTAAACGAGTTCGGTCGTGTTTTGTTTTCAACTTTATTAATCTTTTTTGTTTAATTTGATTACAGCAATAGTTTAAATACTGTAACTAAGTACTAGTTATGTAGGTATATATAAGTAATATAACAATCAGATCTATTTCAATAAAGGATAAAAATTGGTAATATCTTAGTTTAACATACTTAAGTGGCTTTGGGGTAATTGCGAGATGCGAAAGTGGGATAATTCCGAAAATCACAGAAAAATCGCCAATAACTACATGAGTCTCATTTTGGAATTATCCTGAATTTTTAAGCATTGCCACGCCAAGATAATTATTTGAGGATATTGTTTTATTATTTGTTGATTGGTTTATTTTTTGGAAGTTGAGGACTTGCAAATAAATACCTATGTTTGAGTTTTATTTCGCATGTTTCCTCGCTTTAGTGTGGTGAAAAATGTTGTGTTTCACTCTGCAGCAAAGCTTGTTAAACTCTCGTGCTTTAAAACCCTCGCATCACTCAAGATTCCATTTTATGAACCACTCGCTGCGCTCGTGGTTCAAATTCTGGCATCTTTCGCTTGCTCGGGTTTCAATATTTGCACGAGAGTTTAAACAATCGCTTTGCTCCCTAGTAAAACAAATAACTATTCTTTTATTAGAGCTTCACGAAATCTTTGTTTGTAGCCATCAAAATGTATTAAAACGCATTTCAGATTGTTTTTACACGTTGATATAAATCATGAAACTAAAAATGAAAATTATTTTTGAATAACTACTTTCTACAAATGAAAACAAACCTGATAAATGGAAGTTGTCCTTGGAAAAAAAATTACAGAACTCCAATATTCATAAGATTACAGCAGTTATCATATGAACCTAAAATCTGAGTCAATAGAAAAAGAAAAAAAGGTAAGCAAACCTGCAAACCTGAATTACTTCGTAACCACATACTTTCCAAACACAATCTTGATACTATCCACAACTTAGAACCTTAAACCTTGTGTTCACATACATTTTTAGTTAAAATATCTGATATTTATTAATAATTAAGTACAAAGAAATCTTCGGACGTGTTTTACGATATTATGTCAAGGGCTAGTCGAGATTTTTTACTCGTTAAAATTTATCTTGTCTATGAAAAAACTAACATTTGTAGTGATGGGACATAAAACAGTTTTATTCCGTTATCGATTCGGTTTTAGTCGATCGATTGTTTTAGACACGCGATTTTCTTATTTTTTTCTTTGAAAAATGATTGTTCGTGAGTCATTTGGGAAACTATTGATGTGTACCGGTACCTACAACGCTAAGCGGCATAATTCGCGGACTTCGTGGCGGAGTTTAATATCGGATACGTGAGTATGCGGCTTAACCATGACTGCCAGAAGTGGCGGTAAATTGAGAAAAACTAAAAACGGGTATTTAAAAAAAATGCTACTTTTTCGTGTTATTACGGGTTTTGTGTATTATTATATTCTTCTGATATTTAATTTATTACGGCTTAGCTTTTATATTTGGACTCCGATAATTGTAATTTGATTGGATTTTTGTGACTGGTTAAACTACGACTTGGCTATTTTATATATGGAGTAAGATAAACATTGTGATTTCGTTACACTTTTGCTACAGAATAACGCAACTTGACTTAGCTATTTACGGGCCTCATTTCGTTTTCAAAAGGTTTGTTATAAAGGTAACTTCTTTTAAATTAAACTCAAAAGTGTAGATAAGTGAAAAGTAAATGTCTGTCTCTTTATCTAACTTTATTTTAGATTACAATGAGTGAACCTGGACCATAGGGATTAAAGCCGCCAAAAATAGATAAGATTGTAAAAAACAACGAACGGAAGATATGAAAAGGATAGAAGATATGATTTAAATGTCTACAGACATGTAGAAAGAACCTCGCCTACTTACCCATACAAAATGGAGTTGTATAAAACAACGGCAGCGATTATAAATAAATAAATAATAATAAATATCTTGGGACATCTTACACAAATCAACCTAGTCCCACGGTAAGCTCAATTAAGGCTTGTGATGTGGGTACCAGGCGACGATATATATAATAAATAGATACATATAGATACCTAAATACATATACAACCATGACCAAGGCACAAATATTTGTGATAAATAAATACACAAATAATGCCCTCGCCGGGATTCGAACCCGGAACCTCCTGCTTCGTAGGCAGGGTCACTACCAACTAGGCTACGGAGGCTGACAATGGAAATGGCTGATTATGGAAGTGTCGATAGATGTTGTTAGTAAAGTTGTAAAAAATTGTGAGAAATATGATTGACGGAATTTCCGACACTGTTATTGACAATGCAGCTGTAACAAAAGCTTTCATCATCACAGTCACTGATGATGACACTTCGGAGGAGAGTAGTGATAGTGACAGTCACTCCGATTAAAAATTGTTAGTAGGATTAATGGCTTTTTGTCATAAAAAATTGTTCCCACACTATTACCTAATACTTACTTATATTGAGTTCGTAATTATTTCGCGAAGGATATATTTGGTCGATTAAAGTTGATACTATTCCCATCGGTCCCATCACTATTTTCATAGACAACAAATGCGATTGCCGGTCCGCCATATTTATTTACCTTTTTTTCTTTTTCTATTGACTCAGATTTTATAGACAAATAGATTTTCTTATCGTTACTCAAATGACGTTAATTTGGATACCGCTGACAATCATCTAATTGACAGATTTAAGAGCTGGATTAGAAAAAATATATACAGTGTGTGGCCTACAACCGGGGTGAAAATTTAAACGGTGCATTAATAAGCTGATCAACAATCATTTCCACATATTGTAATTAAAAAAAAAAAAATTTTTTGTAATTTTTTGTTCATGTATTTTTCATTATTATGGGTTCATTTACTTGAATTAAAAGTTATCAATAACTTATCATTTTTGAATCATTGAAAAATGTATAATTTTTTTTTAAAACCGTATCAAATTAGTGTAAAAATGCAAACAAAATTATTGTTATGACTTCCTACCTGGTATACTATCAAGATGTCTTGCGACTGACAAGCTACGACATCGTGATGCCAAGATCCAGTACTAAAGGTCCATAGCTTTGAATGACAATATCTCCGAACTTAACCACTTTGAAACACCGGGACCTTTACAGGATTATTGCTGATAGTCTAAGGAGTCACTCATTTCATTTTTCTCCCGTGTTAAAGACCACACACTGTATAATGTGAATAAGTGTGTAACAAATGAAATTTTGGTAACCGTCCGCGTCGGCCAAATCGCCTCTTCTCGATATCAGGGTGCTTAGCCAAGTTGCCAATCGCTAACGCTTAACTGTCTTCGTCGCACTAATATGCATACCTGGGATAACTCGGGGCATTTATACGAAAGTGATGTAGCAAAATATTTTATCGATTAAATATATATCGACGTTACTGTGAATGACGACATCAAAATGTTATTCGGCATTAATAAATATTAGGTACTTACTCTTCAATTAAAATAAAAAATAAATTTAAACGAGTAGTTACGCGTTTATTTTAAAATAGTTTTCAAAATATACAATTAATATTAAAATATCAATATTTAAATTGTCATTTTGATTAAAATGACATCTGCATACTTTTACTATCTGAAGAGGCCCGATATCTGATATGACATCGAACCTCTGTACTGTTATCGAGAATCATCTTTTATTACAATTATATCGACATCTTTTTAATCGATATCAAATCCCTATAACTTGCCCCCTAGTTATCCCAGGTATGCTAATATGTCGCAGAGAGGAAAAACTACGATACGCTACTAAGCGTTAGCGATTGGCAAGTTGGCTAAGCATCCAGTTGCTTATTCAATCGCGCCGATATGACAGAGTGGACGAAAATACAGTCGGGTGCAGCGAACAATTTACTGTGCACTCGGCTGCTCGGCTCGTATTCCCATGCTGTGTACGTCGGGACAAATTAAATAATACATTATGAACTTTTCGTCTAATATTAACATCGTATCGCTCCTCTGCATGTTTGAAAATCTGCGTGCAGGATGATACACCGGAACCGGACAACATTTATATAGTAACTATACCTATTCCGTATATTATCACAGAATACATATTAGTACAAATACAGAAAACCTCTCCAAAAACCCGTTTAAAGAAATAATGACTCTAGCAACGATACTATTCAAAGTTTCGAAGTCAAAGTTCAAATTCCCACCGCGCAACGCTAAATGTCACGTACCGTAAAGCCGGGTTACTTTGGCCGTAGGGGGTAACTTTGGCCCAAAATTAAATTTATCATAAAACCAAAGCATCGCATACATTAGATGATTTATTGTTATCAGGCGTTTTAGGTATGAATTTTGCATCCCGACACATACTTAAACTGTTAATTTTAAATAAGTCTGCCCGTCTGTCGAACTTTTTGTCTATCACATTTTTACACGAAAACTGCTTAACCGAATAACGCGAGAGCGGCTATGAATATACATTAAGAAATTAGGAACATCATGAAGTAAATAACTAAATAGGTTTTGATACAAAAAAATCTTTAATGGAAGTTAGGTATCTAAAAGTTGCAAAAAGCACAGCATAAAAATGTTATATGCCGATGAATTTCAGAACAAACGTTAGAATTAATCGAAATAAGAAGTATATGAAAAGACTTTTATGATGGAGTTGTAAATTTATATCATAATAATTAATTTAGTTTGCATTTGTCATCATGATGAAATCTTAATTTTACTGCAATAAAACAAACAATGTATAAGAGGAAGTGGTGCTATTTTATACGTAATTTGTCTAAACATGTTACTTATTTTCATAATTAATAAGCGTTACACTACAACACGAAAAAAGTCATGGGCCAAACTAACCCTCCCGAATATATTACTTTAGCCCAAACTTTACGAAACAGAAAAAAACTCTTAGGTTTTATATTATCAAAAAGAAAGTGTGTAAATTACTTGATTACACTCTTAACTTTACTTCTGATTTATCAATTCAAACATAAATGTGTTGTATTTCAATTAAATAGAATGAGAAGTAAAACACATCATTTTTTGGGACAAAGTAACCCGGCGTTACGGTATTTAGAAGTCGTGCGTTACTATGATTATTACGTTATTATGATGAACTTTCAGTATGGGAATAACATCGCAACGTACATGGAAAATTGACTTTTCCATACTATTGAACTCTAACTAATCAGTCTAATCACTCACTTTGTATGACGGATTATTTTTTTAAAGATATTTCGATGTTGGTACTATATACTGAAAGTTCGTCGTAATGGTTGGTAGCGGGAAGGATCGTCGGTCCGTTTCACCCTGTATACAGTGTGTGTCTTTCATAACGACATTCCTTTTAAGGGGTGAAAGTACAAGTCTTAATGAACTGAAATTAGCATATTTAGTTAAAGTATTTAAAAAAAAAAATTTCATACAAATTAATTCAGCACGCAATGTATCAGTAATAACAATAACTAATAAATTAAACCTAACAATTGACATATGATTTCATTGAAATCTCGCTCTTAGTGACATCCTGACAATTACAATTAATTACCTACCTATTTACATCCTACATGTCGGTGACACTTTTCGTTGACAAGTCCGTCAAAAATCATGACCCTTGTTCATAAGAAAAGGACTTAACAGCCCAGGGTGCCTAGCCAAGTTGCCAATGGGGTGTGTAATGATCCGTATAAAAATACTTAATATATTTTCATTCGATATAACAACAAAAAATATATTTTCGAAGTATATAATCGTTCATTGTATATAATAAACTTTTGGTATAATATTAAAATATCTATTATTGTTTAGTATAATGAATAGTTAATATTACACTTATTTTGTATAACCTTCATACGGTATAATTCTCATTTGATATACCTACAATAATAAACTTTTCTGGGTTGCAAAAAAAAAAATAACCTCGAAGACTAAGAAGACTAGTCTTCTAACCTAACCTATCCGAGTCGGATCTGCCCCGGAAGGTTTTGTTCGCTCGCTTCGCTCGCTCACTGCAGATTTAGTCCCCATTCGTTAGTAATTATGATCAAAACCAAATTTTATTTAGGAGCCAATATCTTGGTAATTATCAAGTTTTAAGAAAAGTAGGGTTATACTATAAGATAATTATACGAAATATGAATTAAACTAAAAGTATGTTATATGAAATATCATTATTTCAATTGATTATTATATAAAATAATAATTATATCATTTGTAAATATATTATTTGTTGTTATATGATTCAATAATTATATCAAATGAGCGTTATTGCGACTAATATTATATCAAAAGTTGTTATAGCCTTCGTGACGCACCCGATCAACAGACTTTCCTAATAAATTTAATAAAAATGTTTGAACTAGGTAATGTGATTTCTAAGAAGTGATAATGTATGTGCAGTGATTTTTGATATCAGTTCAGTGAATAATACGATTCAAAATGTGCTGGCTAAGACAGTAAGACACAGAAAGAATTGTTGATGTAAATTTGTTGTGCTAGTGTAGTCGCATGTTTTAAATTGTAGTATTTTCTAGTAATTGATAATTCAGTAAATAATTTAACGTCGGCAACAGTTCGCAGTTACTTTAATGATTTGATCGAATTAAAATGAAAACGAAACTAGCTTTTCCTCTCAGAAACGTCAATTAAATGTTTGCATTACATTGCTGCTCGAGATTTTTATAAAAATTAATTACTCTTAAATAATACAGGCAATCGTTATATTATTTTACTAAAATGGTTAACAACAGTTTAATCTATCGTTACTTAAAAGCAATGTCGCTATCAAAGACACACACTGTATACATATTGAATAGGTTACCTGTTACTCGAGTCCGATTAAAAACTATGAAATTAGAGGTATCAACAAAAACCTCCTATTTTATATAAAATTTATTTTATCGAACTGTTTTGAAGTGCTTTACTGAAAATGATGTATTCTAAGCGAGCATTCACGTGTTCGTGGGCTAACGAACGAACATTTTGCTATGTGAAATCCTGTTTTCATCTGTCCAAAAACGAACGAATGCTCGCACAGCGCACTAAGTGGAAACATGGCTTAAGTGTCGTAAAATGCACGACGTGTCAACCTTATCTCACGGTAACACATTACAAAATATATTGTCTCGGGTCTGTGGCCAGCCTGGTGGTCGTCCGACTTGGTGCTGATTTTCTAGTTTTATTGTTTGCAATTTGAACTGAAAAGTTTCTAAAGTAATAATATAATATATTAAAGTTAGTTAGTTTATATTCCATAACATACAAATTGCTGTTACGGAATTTGAAATCATTAACTTAGAAAATCATTCCTTATTGGGGTTCAAACGGAGTTAAACGTTTGTATAAATAATAACATGTAAAATGTTTACCTAGTAAAATATTGAAAACTTTGTTTGAAAGCTATATTTTACATAACGCAAAATTTAACTTTGGCGTTTTTCAAATTTCCTCCCCCTGAAAGGGTAAACCCTGGGATTAAAACTCAAAGGGCTGAAAGTACTAAAGTTAGGATGCTGGATTTCTGCCTAGTGGGTATCTTAGATAATTGTTACAAATAAAAAAAAAGAGATAATGTGATAAATTCAGCCCTCAACGAGTGAAAACGGGGTAAAAATTGGTATGAAAGTTATGTACCTAGTTTTCAAGTTGGCAACTTTATTTCTTTTAAAAAGATAAATCAAAGTCTTTTTTTATGAGAAAGTACAAATGGGAGAACAAATGGAATCAAAATTGAGAACGTGTAGGCATAAACATTAAGAACATTAAATAGAAAGTCGAACACTGTATGAAAACCTTATCTAACTGAAAAGCTAGTATTTAATATTTTTGCGACGCCGATTGCCTCGATATTCTTACTTAATTTTGAAATGGACTTTAATCACATTAATCGTACCGAGCCAGTCAAAAGTTTAAAGCAACGGTTCATATAGCTCTGATTTATAAAAATACAGAAGTCACGGTGGCAAAAATATCAATTACCTGGGGACTTCCTTCCGGTAGTAAATTTATCGATAAATGAAGAGGTACTGATAATGATATTTAGCTGATATTTTCAGCCGATAAATAAATAGAAAATAACTAAAATAATAATATATGCTGATTACTACCCAGCAATCGATTTATTTTTAGGGCTTATAAAATTCTAATAAAAATCGACTTTAACAACTAACTATGTTTTCGCATTTGATCAATTTCCATGTAAATTAAGCTTAATTTTGATCAATTTATCTCGAAGTCATAACCAGTGTTGCCAGATCCAATTTGAAAACGTCAGAAGAAGTTTAGCCTAGAAATCAGGAGATTGGTAAAAATATCAGTAGACTAATTATTTTTATTATTTGTTGAACCAAACCTTACCTTTATCCGTTTTTTTTCTTTCAATGTTTATAAATATGTTTAGTTAATCATAGATTATAGTACTAAATAGTATTTTACGACACAAGTGCGAGAAACATGAAATCCGAAACGAGTGGCAATGTTTTAAAACACGACCAAAGTGTTTTAAATCGACACGAGTTACGAATTTCCGTTTTGCACGTGCCTCGTACGACGTTTTTTAGTACCTACAGATCCGAAGTTTTGGACCTGACGTAAAATGAGCCATTTCTCGCACTTGCGCCTAAAAAGGCCATCATCTGTACTAAAATAAATATTTTGTTATTATGTTATGTTACCAATTAAAAAAAAAAATTTTCTGACAATCGACAATACAATGTGTCGTAGGATGATTTGATAATTCGAATCTTCGCGAAAATCCTAGGGGTTTTGCGAAAACGCGGATAATAGGTTAGGTTAGGTTAGGTTAGTTTGCAAAACCCCTAGGATTTTCACGAAGATTCTAAGTATCAAATCATCCTAAGACATATACGAAGAATGACACATTAATTATATACCCCAAAATGATTACGATGATTAGCTGAAGATGTAGACGGCAAGGCAATGATTTCATTATTAACTTTTGTCAAAATCAAACATCGTAAAATAACACATCATGCTAAGACCCAAAATGAAAAGCCTAGTCAAATAACAAAGAAAAATTGTTTAGTAATTAAAATAAACTAGGTATTTGTTTAACGTAAAACATATATTTATTAGAATTATTAGGAAAGCAATATACCTAATAAAAAGTGATGACGAGATCGAACTTCTATTAAAACACACACCGCACATACATCGCGTTTTTTAAATTCCGTTAAATTTAACAGGCTGCTTGGTACGTTAATTGGAGCTACCTGGGTCACGTTTTATAAAGTTACAATTTACAATTTCGCTGTTTGCCTCTCTAACGCACGCCAATAT
>JALPQI010001828.1:0-31139 GCA_025490895.1 Thaumatotibia leucotreta | reverse complement strand
TATGATGCACTTCGATATGAATCTTGTAACGATCCAGGAGACAAAATATTTGATAACAAAGATCCATCAATGTGGGGGATCTTGTTCCGCCCTCGTTCCGTAGATACGATACTACAGTTTTGTTGTCGCTCTGAATCATCAGCGAACAGTTGGACAGGTAGGGACAATGACCTTCTAAAGCGTATAGCACGGCAAGCATTTCCCGTTGATTCGAATGCACGCTTGCTTCTCCCCGACACCACTGCCCCCAGATCCTCCTGTTGTCGAACTGAGCGCCCCATGCCACCTCTGAAGCATCGATCACTAAATAGTGAGATACTGGGGCGTGATGGATGGGCGAGCGGTTCTTGACATTGTCGAACCAGGATTCCGGGGGGATCGGAATGTGAGATTGGGGATTCTGGTCTACTAGAGATTGGCAATGTATTAGAAGAGCTCGATGATTGAGGCGTCCTCTTAAGACTGGGAAACTGGCAAAGTTTACTGACCCCACAATGCTCTGAATTTCCTTCAAATTTGCCGATTTTCGGCGAAGTAATGATTTTATTTTGTCCTTTATAGGGAAGCACTTCTTTATTGGGAGATATTTTAGGTTTAGATGGGGATCCCAACAAATGCCTAGATACTCTATCACTCTCTGTGGAGTTAAAAATGACATTTCGAAATTGATTTGCCAGCCTAGTTCTTGGAGAAGGTGTACAGTCTCCAGGCCTTGCTTTTTTAACACGAGAGGATCTTGATGTGCTAGTAAAAAATCGTCGAGGTACACAATTATTCGAAATCCTCTGTTCCTTAAGACCTGTGCTATCCAATTGGTTAAGGACGCGAACATTTTCGGTCCACAAGCCAAACCAAAAGGGAGGCATGTCATTTGGTACAGCTGGTTGTTGAATATTAGCCTTAGGAAGCGTTTGTGACTTTCTGACACTGGTAGGTGAAAGTAAGCGTTCAACAAATCTATTTTTAGAAGCCAGTCTTCCTGTTGTAGAAAGGAAGGTATCCTGTGCATATTGATCAGGCGAAACTTTTGAATTGGCAGATACAAGTTTAACTTTTTCAAATTGAAAATAGGACGAAAGGTGCCGTCGTTTTTGGGTGTCAAAAAACATTGGGGAGACAAAACTGGGGCCATGAACGGCTGGTTCCAATGCACCTATTTTCAGTAACTTTGTTATTTCTACCTCCATGGCCTTCGAGAAGGGCGTTTGGAAAATGGCGGCACTTGGCGAGATTAGGGGTGGTTTTTATGACAAATGGGATTCGAAACCCCTGAATTAGTTTTAGTAAGGTTGGAGGAGCTTGAAGTGCTTCCCATTTTCTCAGAAATATCGCCAGTTGACCCGCTTGAAAGTCAGAACTTTCTTTTTTGCTGATATTCCCTGCGCGGGATGTTGGTACCAGCCGTTTTACCTTGGCTTCGACCGGGCTGCTGATAAGCGTATGGGCCTTGATTGCGGACATTTCTTTGTCGGTTCTTAACAGAATTATTCACGTTTAAAGATTAAGAATGCAGTGGAACTTTAGTAAATATTTGTATATTATTATAAACAACACAAAAACATGACAGTAAGGAAAAAACATCAAGTAAGAGTGACAAGAGAACACCAGCCTTGACAAAAATATAAATCAAACTATACTTTTTAAAATGGCCAGCGTTATACTTCCAACACCCCCCCATAACGTGGGCATCATCATGGCATTATGCCACACCAAGTTCCCGAGTAAACATCTCGTGCTTGGAACAGCCCAGGGGCTTAGTAAAGACATCTGCTAACATTTCATCCGTAGGGATGTACACAATTTCTACGTTAAGTCTATCTATTACATCTCTAACGTAATGAAATCTTATTTCTATATGCTTGCTCCGTCTATAAAGAGTGTGATTGGTAGCAAGCTGTATAGCAGATTGATTATCACAATACATCACTATTTTACAACTAGTCGTTATTAACAATTCTCTAATAAGAGCTTGCAGGAAAAACCGCTTCTCTGCTCGCTTCACTCAAGCTACAATACTCCGCCTCGGTGGACGAAAGCGATATACACGACTGTTTGTAGCTACCCCATGATATCGTATTACTGCCGTATTTAAACACATATCCAGTGTACGACTTTCGATCAGGGTCTGCCGCCCAATCAGAGTCACTATAACCCTCAAGAATGGGATCCATAGTCGTCTTCCTAAAAACTAAAGCCTTTTGTTTAGTACCTTTAAGATATCGCAGTATACGCTTAGCTTGATTCCAATGCAATTCCGTATAACAACTATTAAATTTACTTAAATATGACACCGCAAACGAAATGTCAGGCCGCGTAGTCACACATAAATACATAAGACTACCAATCAACTCTTGAAACGGAAACTTCGATACATTGTTATTCGTAGCATTATTACAACTCTCAATAACTGAATTAACATTAGTTATCATGGGAGATTTCACAGGCTTACAGTCTGTCATGCCGAAACGATCTAACAAATTGTCAATCCGATTTTCCTGACTCAATTTAATTGTAGTTGCATCACGTTCTACTTTAATGCCTAACATGTTACGTACCGGTCCTAAGTCTTTGAGTTTAAAACTCTTTAACAAAGAACTTTTCAAAGTGTCAGCTAGACGTTTATCGTTATAGAACACAAAAAAATCGTCTACATACAGAGCGATAAAGACAATCGACTCACCTGATCTCTTTATGAAGATGCAGTCTTCTTGTTTGCACTGTTTGTATCCCAAAGACAGTAAAATATCTTTTACCTTTTGATACCAGGATCGCGAAGCTTGTTTCAACCCATAAACCGCCTTTCGTAATCTATATACTTTGTTCTCACTCCCAGGGCATATGAAACCTTCCGGTTGTTGCATGAATATCTCCTCTTGCAAATCTCCATTCAGAAATGCTGTCTGCACGTCTAAATGATCAATGTTTAGGTTCATATTTACAGCCATAGATAATAACAATCGTATAGAACAGTGACGAACGACCGGCGAAAACGTTTCATGGAAGTCCTCTCCATATCTTTGGGTAAAGCCTTTCGCTACCAACCTTGCCTTATAACGTGTAATATTCCCTTCAGAGTCTCGTTTAAGTGAAAAAATCCACTTATTCTTAACAACGTTCTTGTCAACTGGTTTTCTCAGTAAGCTCCCAAGCTCCGTGAAGGACAAAAGAATCAATCTCTTCTTTCATGGCCTTCTGCCATAGCACTTTCTCTTCACAGCTTAACGCTTCTTTGACAGTACGCGGCTCTATGGGCTCTGTCACATTACACACGTTCGTTATATTACAAGTTGTCTTAGGTATACGTGGTCGTAAGTTATACCGTTGGCCGGTAGATTCTTCTGCCAATCCAGGCATATTTACCGAATCTTTACTAGGCTCGCGTTCACATTCCAACTCAACAGGACGACTTGGTGATCCGACAGGAACTGTAGATGCAGGCTCCGCCTCAAGTGGACAATCGGACGAATCAGCCGACAGGTACTCGGGCTCCGCCTCAACCGACGTAGTCTCCAGCATCTCATCCTCATCATCACCTCCTGTAAGATAAATAGGTTCAAACACACGTTTTTGCCCTATTTTAGAATGTCTTCCTGGAAACACGGACTCGTTAAACATCACATCACGTGATATAACGACCGTATTGTCATCAGGATTTAACAAACGATATCCTTTAACATTATCACAGTATCCTACAAAGATTAGCCTCTCACTTTTGGGGTCTAACTTTTTACGTTTACAGTCGTCTACATGTGCAAATGCCTCGCAACCAAAGACACGCAGATTCTTAAGGCTCACTTTATTACCACTCCAAACCTCCTCTGGTAATTTACCAGAAAGTCTCGAGCTAGGTGACCTGTTTATAAGAAATGCCGCTGTATTTACAGCCTCTGCCCACATCTTGTTATCGAGATTTGCGTTATACAGTAAACATCTCACCTTATCAAGTAAAGTACGATTCAGCCTCTCAGCAGAACCATTTTGCTGAGGACTATATGGTACAGTCAGCTGATGAACGATACCTTTCTGTTTCAGAAAATTCGTCAACTCAGCATTAACGTACTCAGTACCATTATCCGTTCTCAGTACTTTAACTTTTGCACTACACTGATTTTCTACTAGTCTAATAAAATCTTTAGTGTACTTACACACATCACTCTTCTTCGCAATGGGATAGACGAACACTTTCCTGGAAAAGTCGTCTAGGAACGTGAGGACGTAGCGCTTGCCTCCGAGAGAAGTGGTCGGCATCGGGCCCATGACGTCACTATGTATCAACGCCAGCCTCGATTTTGCCACCTGTTTGTTTTGATTAGTCACAAAGGGAGCGCGAGATTGCTTACCCTTAAGACACACATCACAAACTTTCTTCTGAGGAGTAACCTGAAAATCAATGTCATTAGCAACCTTCCTAAGTGATGCCAAGCTGTCAAAATTAAGATGTCCTAATCTTTGATGCCATAACATCATGTCCTTAGACGTCGATGACGTTGTCAAATTCGCACTACCGACAGAATGAAGTCTGTAAACTCTCCCAACTTTCCTAGCGTGTAAAACTACTTTTCCAGCTTTAATTATGTCACATCCATTTTTATCAAAAATAAACTTAAATCCCTTATCAGCGAGAGTAGACACAGATATTAAGTTTACAGTAAGGTCAGGTATAAACATTACATCTTTCAAAGTCGTATCTATCGTATTACCACGAGACTTAAGAGTAAAATGTACGTCACCTTTGCCATTAACATCTAATTTCTTGCCGTTAGCAACACACACCTCCTTGGTCGACGAGTCATCGAGAGATTTGAACCAATCTCGGGATCCTGACATATTATCCGTCGCACCAGAGTCGATTACCCATGAACTGTCAGTGTTAAGTGCGGACAACACCATAGAAGTCGACGTCACTTCCTTACGATCAAGGTGACAATCCTTCTTGACGTGTCCCTTTGAATGACACTTCCAACACCGCAACTTGTCCGAATTTGACGAGGTATTCGCGTCTTTCGATGAACTTGGCGCATTCTTTTTCTTGCCCCGAAAACTACCTTTGTCATTACAACGATTACGTGTAAACAAACAGTCTTCGCTGCTACCAGCGCTCCCTTTCCATCGCTTGTCTTGAAGGAGTTTAGTTTTAACCATATCCGTCGATATGTCCATGCTAGAGTGCTCCAAAGCCATAATCATGGGCTCATATTCCTGGGGCAAGCCTTGTAGCATTATAGCAGCCAGAAATTCGTCGTCAAGAGCTTTCTTCATGCTACTCAATTGTTCAGCAAGTGACAAGATCTCATTGACATACATTTCCATACTATTGAACTGTTCTAACTTGATAGAGCATAAAGTTCGCAGACATGACAACCTTCTGTTCAACCCGCTGTCATCATAGGCTTTCCTCAAAGCATCCCATACATCCTTCGCAGTCTTTGCCTGCACAATGTGTGGATAGCACGACTTGTCAACACTCAAACATAGTCTCGCCCGAGCTTTTTCCTCTCTACGAGCTAATTTGTCAGCGGACTCACCAGTATCAGGTTTTCCAATAATACACTGCCACAAATCCTCGAAGACAAGAATATTTTGCATTTGAAATGCCCAGTCACGATAGTTCATGGTGCCCTTTAGCTTTTCCATGCCAACTTTCGAACTTACATATTCTTCCATCTTCGAAAAATAATAATATTTTCACAAAATATTTACAAATCACTTCGCGCGGCACACAACCTAACAGAATTATTCACGTTTAAAGATTAAGAATGCAGTGGAACATTGTAAATATTTGTATATTATTATAAACAACACAAAGACATGACAGTAAGGAAAAAAAAACATCAAGTAAGAGTGACAAGAGAACACCAGCCTTGACAAAAATATAAATCAAACTATACTTTTTAAAATGGCCAGCGTTATACTTCCAACAGTTCTGTTTCCCCTGGGGGATTGTGAACGGTCTAGGCGGGCGAAACATTTCGCGCCAACTCATGGGATAGTAGTTTGGTACGCCTTGCGCAGGCGGAGGGCCAAATGGTCTTGGCATGTTCATAAAATAGTGACTTGGGTCATAAACGCCCTGCGCGGGCAGTTTGTGGGTTATGTTACTTGAACTGGAACCTGCTTGCGTAGCTGGTTTGGTCTGGGTTAATGAACGTGCTGGCCAAAATGCCTTAGTAATGCCACCCTGTTTTTCAAGGGCATCAGAAAATGCCTGTTTTTGAAAAAGATTTTCAGAACTTGGCGGGATTTTCCGTAAGGTTTCCTTGAAAAATTTATCCTTGACGGACCGCAGAATACTATCTCTTCGTTGTTGAATGAGATCAGCGCGGTGCCCGCATGCCAACTGCAGGGCATCGTTAGAAATCTTATGGAAATTCCCGTCAATAAAAAGCTCTTTAAGTTTATCCTGTAGGGCCTGCGGAGTTAATTCTGTAGTAGACCCAGACCAAACTAACAAGGACTCGAAAGCAGAATCAGCTGCTTCGCTCTATTTTAGGAGAGCTTGCGTTAGAGAGGCGAAGCCCCGTTCCATCACACTCAAATTCAAAAATCTGTCGAAAGGTTTTATTTCTTCGTTCGTTTCTAGGTCAGTAAAAGCTGGTTTAGAACAATATTGTTTCTGCACATCTGAATAGCGTACACTCGACCAATTTTCTGAATCGAAATGGTGAATAGAGTTTATAAAACTGACGTGAGCTGGTGAGGATTTGGGGACAGCAGACTCTTTTAACACAGTTTTTAAGCTTAATTTCAAGGTGTTACCCTGCTCGGCAGGTGTTAACGATTCTTGGTCGTCTAAATATAATTCACCGCTCACGTTAGCGTCGACGTCATCCCCGTTCTCTGACGACTGGGCCATAGGGATAAAAGGCGGTACATATTGGCACATGTTCCCCACAAATTGCTTTATCTCACTAACCTGATTCGCTAAAAGGCGAATTGATTCGCTGTTATCGTCACGGCGACGACGTTTACTTTTAGGCTTTGGGTGACTTCGGCTTCCGCTTTGAGGCCTCTTTTGTCACCAGCGGCGGCTGTGACTGCGGAGGCATTCGCGTTGACGGGCCGGGTGTCAGCTCAGAATCGGACGAAGATGAGCTCGAACTTGAGCTATCGTCCGCCATTTTTCTAGAAATATATTATATATATATATTAATTTTTCGAACGGTAACACCGTTTAGTAAATTGTATATGTATCTTATACCACAGAATATATAAAGTACAGAAGCTTCACTGCTTTGATGTTCACAAATGCCGGCTTTTTATGTACCTACATAATTATTATTACCAAACAAAACGGCGCGCGAGGCGACGCGAGCAGCTGAAATGGGCCGTATTGCGTGACGGAAAGGTCGCTTATAAGCCGCACGCCGTCGAAAACAGGGTTGTCAATTATTGAAAACTAATAAAATAACGAACGGCGCTATGAGGCGTCTGACAAATACATTAATGCAATGATATCTACGGCGTTAATAGCATTCGTCTTGATTCAACAATTTAGTTCATGCGTGATTATAGAATTTACCTACGCATTTCATACACGTGATTCAAAAATATTTGTCTCGACTCGGTCGGCACCTTCTTTGTGCTTCGGCCGCGCGTGCCCGGGCGGCATTGTTTGAGGTGTGAGTGAGATAGCAACACGACTTCGCTAACTTTAGGTGAATATCCATCCGAATAATCCTGATAATAACACGAACATTCTAAAAATATCTGTAGACTGTATGTGAGGTGTGCAGAAATTAATGTATCTGCTTAATGCATTTAAAAATAAAGAATTACGTTAGGTACTACCTACGCATTCATTACAAAAGCAGCATAAATAAGTAATGGTTTAATCACAATCGTAAGGCAGACGTAACACGGCATTTTCTCTTATATGTACCAGTGTACCTATTTGATATTATGGGAATAAAGTCAGACAACCAAATAATATATGTTAGGACAAAAGGCGCGAAATTCAATAAAAGTATGAGAGAACGAAGTTTTTTGCATTATTTAAATGTGCCGCTTTTTTACTGACAAATTTGTCCGAAAATAAACCGTTTTGTCTGTAATTGACTTAAGTTACTGAGAATTTAATTTACTACGAATGTAGGTAATAAGTGTATTATTATGTTCCTTACTTTTTAGTATCTCTCTGACGCATCGGCTGTGCGAAAAACGCGTCATGATAATTAACATTATTATTATTGCAACATGCTGCTATGCAGTATATTTTCGGCATTTTCATTTAAGATGCACATGTATAAAATAATCCTAATATTTGTATTGTAGCGTTGTAAATTTAAACGTGCGTTCCGAGACAGCGCGCGCCAACCATTGAATAGACCACGGAGACGGGGCGCTCTGCATGTACTTGTAGCCGCGCGACGGAATCGCGGAGTGACACCCCCTTGCTTATACTTACAAAAAATTTTGAATTTTTTGTAGTGTAGCGGTAACTCGCTAACCGCTCCGCTCCGCAAGGAAATATATTCTGTACACATGATGGCCGTGGAAAGTTCGAGTACACCTTTTCGTGAACTACTGCGTGAGTACTCAGACATTACCCGCCCAGCTGGTAAGCCGGGCGCTCCAAAGCATGGTACAGAGCATCACATCAGGACTACTCCGGGTCCACCTGTCTCCGGCCGTCCGCGTCGTTTGGATCCAGAGAGATTGGCCATAGCGAAAAAGGAGTTCGAAGATATGGTCCGATGCGGTACTGCTCGAAGGTCGGAGAGCGCATGGTCTTCTCCACTTCATTTAGCACGCAAAAAGAATGACGGCTGGAGACCATGTGGCGATTACAGGGCTCTCAACGCACGAACCATTCCTGATTGTTACCCAGTGCCACACATACAAGACTTCGCTTACCAGCTGGCAGGTAAAAAGATCTTTAGTACCATAGACTTGGTCAAGGCGTACAATCAAATACCGGTTTTTGTCGACGACATACCCAAAACTGCAATCACCACGCCCTTTGGCCTATTTGAGTTTACTTACATGACGTTTGGTCTCAGGAATGCAGCCCAGACATTTCAGCGCTTCCTGGACGAAGTTCTGAAGGGACTCGATTACTGTTTTGGATACATAGATGACATAATCGTCTACTCAGAGTCAGAAACTCAGCATCAACAGCATCTCCGCCAGCTATTCAAACGACTGCAGGACTACGGAATGTTGATAAACACCGCAAAGTGTGTCTTCGGCCAATCCAAGGTCACTTTCTTAGGACACACGGTATCTGCACAAGGCATCAGTCCTTTGGAGACTAAGGTACAAGCAGTCCAGGAATTTCCGGTACCCAAAAATACGAAGGAGTTAAGGAGGTTCCTGGGTATGATGAATTTTTACCGTCGTTTCATCCCTGGGGCGGCAGCAATACAATCCTCACTCCATTTACTACTCGGCGGTGAGCAGACAAAAGGCTCCAAACCAATCGAGCTGAATGCAGAACAAATGGAAGCCTTCGAAACTTGTAAGTACAGGCTGGCGCAAGCCGCACTCCTAGCGCATCCAGATTCCAAGGCCGAGCTCGCTATCCAAACTGATGCTTCAGATGTTGCAGTTGGTGCTGTGCTCCAACAGCTCAAAAATGGCACGTGGGAGCCATTAGCTTTCTTTTCGCGGAAGCTTAACACAGCACAACGAAAGTACAGCCCGTATGATAGAGAGCTTCTTGCAATTTACGAGGCTATTCGGTACTTTAGGTACATGGTCGAAGCGCGTACTTTCAGCATCTATACTGACCACAAACCACTTACATACGCATTCAGCACACGCAGAGACAACTGTTCGCCACGCCAGTATAGATACCTAGATTATATTGCGCAATTCACCACCGATGTCAGATTCATAGCCGGCAGGGATAACGCAGTAGCAGACACACTGTCACGAATTGAGGAACTCGCCTTTACTCCTTTTGATTACCAGTCTTTAGCCCACGACCAGGAGACAGACCCTGAGTTACAGGACCTGCTCAGAAATGGTTCTGCGCTCGACCTACAGAAGGTAACAACTCCACAATCAAGCGAGCCAATCTACTGCGACGTGTCAACTTCAGAGCCTAGACCGTACATCACGCCAAACCACCGGCGCCAGGTATTCAACGCTCTTCACAATCTCAGTCACCCTGGCGTCAAAACGACGGTACGATTGGTCACACATCGATACGTATGGCCTGGCGTGAGGCAAGACTGTCGACAATGGGCAAAGGAGTGTATACACTGTCAGCGTTGCAAAGTAACGAAGCATACTTCCTCACCAATCGGACAATTCAGCAACCTCAAGCCCGTTTTCGACATGTCCACATTGACATTGTCGGTCCCTTACCTCCATCTCATGATTTCAGGTACTGCCTCACAGCCGTCGACCGCTTCACACGATGGCCTGAGGCGTACCCACTGAAAGACATCACGGCAGAGACCTGCGCAGCCGCTTTCCTGGCTGGCTGGGTCGCACGCTTCGGTTGTCCTGAGCGCATCACAACGGACCGCGGCCGACAATTTGAGTCGCGTATGTTCCAGTCCTTGGCGAAACTGATGGGCACCGAGCATCACACTACTACCGCATATCATCCGGCAGCCAACGGCCTCGTGGAACGCCTTCACCGACAACTCAAGGCCGCTATCACATGCTACGCGACACCATCATGGACTGAGGTTTTACCCTTAGTACTTCTCGGGATTAGGAGTGCCTGGAAGGAAGACATCCAGGCGTCTGCTGCCGAGCTGGTCTATGGCGAGCCACTCCGCTTGCCTGGGCAACTCCTGACTTCATCATCGGACCAAGTGGTCGACTACGAGGACTACGCCAGCCGGCTTGGTGCTCATATGGCCAAACTGGTTCCGCAGCCGACATCCCGCCATGGTACTCGACCGTTCTACATTCCGAAAGACCTCAGCACAGCCACACATGTCTTTCTACGGCAGGGTCCAGCACGAAGACCTCTTCAGGCAGCATATCTCGGACCTTACAAGGTCGTTAGAAGAGGAGCAAAAACGTTCAGCATATTAGTACAGGGTAAAGAAGTTACCGTCACCATAGATCGCCTCAAACCGGCTTACATGGCGAAGGACGAGCCACAGGCACATGCTAGTACCCCAGATGACAGCAAAACGACCGAGCAGAAGACCGAGAAGAGAACAAAGAGTGGTCGAAGAGTCAGATTCCCGGATTACTATCGCCCGTAGTCACGGTCTCAGCGGGGGAGTACTTGTAGCGGTAACTCGCTAACCGCTCCGCTCCGCTCATGGCGCTTGGACCATCTGCTAGACGCGCGGACACAAAGGAGAAGCGCATACGTCATGCGTCCCGCGCGCCCGCGCATCACCCGCCGTCGCCTCCGGATCTGGTTCCCGCGCTGCGCCGGCGCCGGACACACTCGCTCTGATACCGCGTTCGTATGCACCCGCGCATTGATTTATATAGCTGCCGCTTACGCACACTCAAATTGTAGTTCATATTTGCTTTTACTTTTCATTATAATTTAAATGTTAAAGTTTGCTTATCATTTCGCTTCTCCGCTATCGCTCCATCTAGTATATATAGATTGCTTGTAGTCACTACAACAAATTATAATGAAAAGTAAAAGCAAATATGAACTACAATTTGAGTGTGCGTAAGCGGCAGCTATATAAATCAATGCGCGGGTGCATACGAACGCGGTATCAGAGCGAGTGTGTCCGGCGCCGGCGCAGCGCGGGAACCAGATCCGGAGGCGACGGCGGGTGATGCGCGGGCGCGCGGGACGCATGACGTATGCGCTTCTCCTTTGTGTCCGCGCGTCTAGCAGATGGTCCAAGCGCCATGAGCGGAGCGGAGCGGTTAGCGAGTTACCGCTACAGTAGTGAACCGTACGCTCCGAAAATCAATACGCCAATGAGGCAAGAAGCCGCGCTTTGCGCTCAGGCGCCGCGGCTACCTGGTGGTGGGGCAAGGGGAACCTAGGGAGGGGGATAAGGCGGGGGGTGTCAGCCAATCATGAACCGTCACGTCATCTGTCAATCAGAGTTGCCACTCTCAATTATTTATTAAGGCTTGTGTAGGATTACTAGTTAAAAAAAGATTGATATAAACACGCTACTGGACTTTAGCTGTTTTTTAACTATGAAATGACTGTGAAAATCATAGCTAGTTGTATGAATTCCTAAGCATAAAACACGTTACATGACAGATAATTTCCGATAACTAGGTTTTAATCTTGTATTGTTATCCAAATGGTTTAACTTATTGTTATAGCAAGTCCTCGTTAACCTACACTTTACAAGTAACAATTAAAGGGATTAAATCATCATCATCATCATCATCATATCAGCGGAAAGACGTCCACTGTGAACATAGGCCTCCCCCAAAGATTGCCACAATGACCGGTCCTGCGCCACCCGCATCCAGCGGACTCCTGCGACCTTCACCAGGTCATCGGTCCACCTTGTGGGGGGCCTACCCACGCTACGCCTTCCGGTACGTGGCCACCACTCAAGAACCTTCCCGCCCCAACGGCCATCGGTTCTACGCGCAATGTGCCCCGCCCACTGCCACTTCAGTTTAGCGATTCGAAGAGCTATTTCGGTTACTTTGGTTCTGCTGCGGATGGTCTCATTTTTAATCCGATCACGCAGAGAGACTCCTAGCATAGCCCTCTCCATTGCCCTTTGGGTGACTTTGAGCCTTCTTATGAGGCCCATTCTAAGCGGCCACGTTTCAGTACCGTATGTCATCACTGGCAACACACACTGATTAAAGACTTTCGTCTTCAAACACTGCGGAATATTGGACGAAAATATGTGTCGTAGCTTCCCGAACGCTGCCCAACCGAGTCAGATTCGACGATTGACCTCTTTCTCGAAGTTGGACCTACCTAACTGGATAGTTTGTCCTAGGTATACATATATATTCGTCTACAACTTCGAGTGCAAAGTCTCCGATTATTACGGGAGTTGATGCTACATGGGAATTTGACATGATTTTCGTCTTATCCATGTTCATCATAAGACAACTCGCTCGGAAGCTTTACCGAGGTCAACGAGCATAGTACTTAAGTCCTCCAAGGTCTCAGCCAAGACTACTATATCGTCAGCGAATCGAAGGTGAGTGAGGTACTCGCCGTTTATGTTGATACCCAGCCTTCTCCAGCCCAGAGTCTTAAAGACATCTTCCAGTGCAGCGGTAATCAGCTTAGGGGAGATGACATCTCCCTGCCCAACTCCCCGCTGCAGCAGAATAGGCTTCGAGCTCTGGTCTTGGAGTCGGACTGACATTGTGGCGCTCTCTAGTACAAACACTTCAACACCTCGATATAGCGGTAGTCGACTTGGCACCGTTGGAGAGACTGTAGTAGTACTACCCAGGTTTCGATCGAATCGAAGGCTTTCTCGTTGTCCACAAACGCTGAACAGAGGGGCAGGTTGTACTCTTCGGTCTTCTGTATAACCTGGCGAAGCGTGTGGATGTGGTCTATGGTACTAAAGCCTCTTCGGAAAACCGACTTGTTCGGGAGGCTGGAAGTCATCAAGCCTGCGTGCAAGATGATTCGTAATGACTCTTGAAAACAGCTTATAGACATGGCTCAGAAGTGAGATGGGTCGGTAGTTCTTCAATAAAGCGTTGTCACCTTTTTTGAAGAACAGTACTACCACACCTCTGTTCCATGCCTTTGGCGTTCTCCCTTCCAGTAAGACGGAATTGAACAACTTCTGAAGGGCCGTAAGGATCGGTTTACCACCCGCCTTCAGAAGCTAAGCTGTAATTTCGTCCTCCCCAGGCGCCTTGTTATTTTTGAACTGTTCAAGAGCCATTTTAATCTTGCACAGGCTGATGTCAGGGATGTCTTCTGTTAAGGGACTTAATACCTATTTAAAATAAATGTAACAAGACTGTGTATGATAAAATGTTTTTATTCAAATGCGAAACAAAAGTAAAAATCAGCTAAAACTTTTTTTATAATAATAAGAAAACAAAAAACAAAATTACTTCTATTTAGTACATAAAAATAAACACAATTATTTTTTGTGAAAACTTATTCAGTCTTATTAAGTAACATCACTTACATCAAAATTATCGAATTAGTAGATTGCATACCGAGGACAGTAAAGTTATGTAATTTACAGACCTTGGCCGGAAAAGTATAAAATCACCTGTTTTTAAACGGTTTTTATTAACTTCACCGCGTATCAACTGTCGTCGATGCTTCAAATCTTGTGATCGATTTTTCGACCACTTCTACTGCACCGAAATCAATAAAATTTGGAACTCTTATCAAGTACCCATGACAATGCAATATTATAATATTTGTATCCTTGTATCCTCAAAGCCTGATGCTGCAGACGTACTGCTTACCTTAACCGAGAGTGTTAGACACGTGAAAATGAAAGTATAGCATGTTTGGCATAATCAAATACTAACAGCCTGATCTTGACTTCCAACTCCTCACTCCTGATGCTGCAGTACTGCCCACAATAACCGCAAGGCTTATCTTTTATCGATATCTTGATTTTAAAGAAGTTCTTTAGATATTAAGTAGAAACATCCGAAATTTATACTAACTTCAAACTCCTCAAATCTGATACTCCAGTGTTACGGCCTGCCACAACCGCTAGGTTTAGGTATATGTAGATTTTGAAGTTCTGCTTTAGATATTTGGGAGAAACATACGGATTTAATTAGCATCATCATCATCATCATATCAGCCGAAAGACGTTCACTGGTGAATATGGGGCTCGCCCAAAAGATTGCAACAAGGACCGGCCCTGTGCCAGCCGCATCCAGACCTTCACCAGAATCAATTCAATCTTCAATGAATCACATAGGGCGAGCCGTCGGGCCTGCGGCCCTCCAGCTAATAGAGTGACAGCGTGAGTGGATCACGTAGGGCGAGCCGTCGGGCCTGCGGCCCTCCAGCTGATAGAGTGACAGCTTGAATGAATCACATAGGGCGAGCCGTCGGGCCTGCGGCCCTCCAACTGATAGAGTGACAGCGTGAGTGGATCACGTAGGGCGAGCCGTCGGGCCTGCGGCCCTCCAGCTGATAGAGTGACAGCGTGAGTGGATCACATAGGGCGAGCCGTCGGGCCTGCGGCCCTCCAGCTGATAGAGTGACAGCGTGAGTGGATCACGTAAGGCGAGCCGTCGGGCCTGCGGCCCTCCAGCTGATAGAGTGACAGCGTGAGTGGATCACGTAGGGTGAGCCGTCGGGCCTGCGGCCCTCCAGCTGATAGAGTGACAGCGTGAGTGGATCACATAGGACGAGCCGTCGGGCCTACGGCCCTCCAGCTGATAGAGTGACAGCGTGAGTGGATCACGTAGGGCGAGCCGTCGGGCCTGCGGCCCTCCAGCTGATAGAGTGACAGCTTGAATGAATCACATAGGGCGAGCCGTCGGGCCTGCGGCCCTCCAGCTGATAGAGTGACAGCGTGAGTGAATCGCGTAGGGCGAGCCGTCGGGCCTGCGGCCCTCCAGCTGATAGAGACACAGCGTGAGTGGATCGCGTAGGGCGAGCCGTCGGGCCTGCGGCCCTCCAGCTGATAGTGACAGCTTGAATGAATCACATAGGGCGAGCCGTAGGGCCTGCGGCCCTCCAGCTGATAGAGTGACAGCATGAGTGAATCGCGTAGGGCGAGCCGTCGGGCCTGCGGCCCTCCAGCTGATAGAGTGACAGCGTGAGTGAATCGCGTAGGGCGAGCCGTCGGGCCTGCGGGCCTGCGGCCCTCCAGCTGATAGAGTGACAGCGTGAGTGGTTCACGTAGGGCGCGCCAGAGTGACAGCGTGAGTGGATTTCGTAGGGCGAGCCGTCGGGCCTGCGGCCCTCCAGCTGATAGAGTGACAGCTTGAATGAATCACATAGGGCGAGCCGTCGGGCCTGCGGCCCTCCAGCTGATAGAGTGACAGCGTGAGTGAATCACGTAGGGCGAGCCGTCGGGCCTGCGGCCCTCCAGCTGATAGAGTGACAGCTTGAATGAATCACATAGGGCGAGCCGTCGGGCCTGCGGCCCTCCAGCTGATAGAGTGACAGCGTGAGTGAATCGCGTAGGGCGAGCTGTCGGGCCTGCGGCCCTCAAGCTGATAGAGTGACAGCGTGAGTGGTTCGCGTAGGGCGAGCCGTCGGGCAAGCAACCCTCCAGCTGATAGAGTGACAGCGTGAGTGGTTCGCGTAAGTCGCGCCGTCGGGCCTGCGGCCCTCCAGCTGATAGAGTGACAGCGTGAGTGAATCACGTAGGGCGAGCCGTCGGGCCTGCGGCCCTCCAGCTGATAGAGTGACAGCTTGAATGAATCACATAGGGCGAGCCGTCGGGCCTGCGGCCCTCCAGCTGATAGAGTGACAGCGTGAGTGAATCGCGTAGGGCGAGCCGTCGGGCCTGCGGCCCTCCAGCTGATAGAGTGACAGCGTGAGTGAATCGCGTAGGGCGAGCCGTCGGGCCTGCGGCCCTCCAGCTGATAGAGTGACAGCGTGAGTGGTTCGCGTAGGGCGAGCCGTCGGGCAAGCAACCCTCCAGCTGATAGAGTGACAGCGTGAGTGGTTCGCGTAAGTCGCGCCGTCGGGCCTGCGGCCCTCCAGCTGATAGAGTGACAGCGTGAGTGGTTCACGTAGGGCGCGCCGGAGTGACAGCGTGAGTGGATTTCGTAGGGCGAGCCGTCGGGCCTGCGGCCCTCCAGCTGATAGAGTGACAGCTTGAATGAATCACATAGGGCGAGCCGTCGGGCCTGCGGCCCTCCAGCTGATAGAGTGACAGCGTGAGTGAATCACGTAGGGCGAGCCGTCGGGCCTGCGGGCCTGCGGCCCTCCAGCTGATAGAGTGACAGCTTGAATGAATCACATAGGGCGAGCCGTCGGGCCTGCGGCCCTCCAGCTGATAGAGTGACAGCGTGAGTGAATCGTGTAGGGCGAGCCGTCGGGCCTGCGGCCCTCCAGCTGATAGAGTGACAGCGTGAGTGGTTCGCGTAGGGCGAGCCGTCGGGCAAGCAACCCTCCAGCTGATAGAGTGACAGCGTGAGTGGTTCGCGTAAGTCGCGCCGTCGGGCCTGCGGCCCTCCAGCTGATAGAGTGACAGCGTGAGTGAATCACGTAGGGCGAGCCGTCGGGCCTGCGGCCCTCCAGCTGATAGAGTGACAGCTTGAATGAATCACATAGGGCGAGCCGTCGGGCCTGCGGCCCTCCAGCTGATAGAGTGACAGCGTGAGTGAATCGCGTAGGGCGAGCTGTCGGGCCTGCGGCCCTCAAGCTGATAGAGTGACAGCGTGAGTGGTTCGCGTAGGGCGAGCCGTCGGGCAAGCAACCCTCCAGCTGATAGAGTGACAGCGTGAGTGGTTCGCGTAAGTCGCGCCGTCGGGCCTGCGGCCCTCCAGCTGATAGAGTGACAGCGTGAGTGAATCACGTAGGGCGAGCCGTCGGGCCTGCGGCCCTCCAGCTGATAGAGTGACAGCTTGAATGAATCACATAGGGCGAGCCGTCGGGCCTGCGGCCCTCCAGCTGATAGAGTGACAGCGTGAGTGAATCGCGTAGGGCGAGCCGTCGGGCCTGCGGCCCTCCAGCTGATAGAGTGACAGCGTGAGTGGTTCGCGTAGGGCGAGCCGTCGGGCAAGCAACCCTCCAGCTGATAGAGTGACAGCGTGAGTGGTTCGCGTAAGTCGCGCCGTCGGGCCTGCGGCCCTCCAGCTGATAGAGTGACAGCGTGAGTGTTTCGCGTAGGGCGAGCCGTCGGGCCTGCGGCCCTCCAGCTGATAGAGTGACAGCGTGAGTGGTTCGCGTAGGGCGAGCCGTCGGGCCTGCGGCCCTCCAGCTGATAGAGTGACAGCGTGAGTGGTTCGCGTAGGGCGAGCCGTCGGGCCTGCGGCCCTCCAGCTGATAGAGTCACAGCGTGAGAGGAACGCGTAGGGCGAGCCGTCGGGCCTGCGGCCCTCCAGCTGATAGAGTCGCAGCGTGAGTGGATCGCGTAGGGCGAGCCGTCGGACCTGCGGCCCTCCAGCTGGTAGAGTGACAGCGTGAGTGGTTCGCGTAGGGCGAGCTGTCGGGCCTGCGGCCCTCCAGCTGATAGAGTGACAGCGTGAGTGAATCGTGTAGCGCGAGTCGTCGGGCCTGCGGCCCTCCAGCTGATAGAGTCACAGCGTGAATGGAACGCGTAGGGCGAGCCGTCGGGCCTGCGGCCCTCCAGCTGATAGAGTGACAGCGTGAGTGAATCGCGTAGGGCGAGCCGTCGGGCCTGCGGCCCTCCAGCTGATAGAGTGACAGCGTGAGTGAATCGCGTAGGGCGAGCCGTCGGGCCTGCGGGCCTGCGGCCCTCCAGCTGATAGAGTGACAGCGTGAGTGGTTCACGTAGGGCGCGCCAGAGTGACAGCGTGAGTGGATTACGTAGGGCGAGCCGTCGGGCCTGCGGCCCTCCAGCTGATAGAGTGACAGCTTGAATGAATCACATAGGGCGAGCCGTCGGGCCTGCGGCCCTCCAGCTGATAGAGTGACAGCGTGAGTGAATCACGTAGGGCGAGCCGTCGGGCCTGCGGCCCTCCAGCTGATAGAGTGACAGCTTGAATTAATCACATAGGGCGAGCCGTCGGGCCTGCGGCCCTCCAGCTGATAGAGTGACAGCGTGAGTGAATCGCGTAGGGCGAGCCGTCGGGCCTGCGGCCCTCCAGCTGATAGAGTGACAGCGTGAGTGGTTCGCGTAGGGCGAGCCGTCGGGCAAGCAACCCTCCAGCTGATAGAGTGACAGCGTGAGTGGTTCGCGTAAGTCGCGCCGTCGGGCCTGCGGCCCTCCAGCTGATAGAGTGACAGCGTGAGTGTTTCGCGTAGGGCGAGCCGTCGGGCCTGCGGCCCTCCAGCTGATAGAGTGACAGCGTGAGTGGTTCGCGTAGGGCGAGCCGTCGGGCCTGCGGCCCTCCAGCTGATAGAGTGACAGCGTGAGTGGTTCGCGTAGGGCGAGCCGTCGGGCCTGCGGCCCTCCAGCTGATAGAGTCACAGCGTGAGTGGAACGCGTAGGGCGAGCCGTCGGGCCTGCGGCCCTCCAGCTGATAGAGTCGCAGCGTGAGTGGATCGCGTAGGGCGAGCCGTCGGACCTGCGGCCCTCCAGCTGGTAGTGTGACAGCGTGAGTGGTTCGCGTAGGGCGAGCTGTCGGGCCTGCGGCCCTCCAGCTGATAGAGTGACAGCGTGAGTGAATCGTGTAGCGCGAGTCGTCGGGCCTGCGGCCCTCCAGCTGATAGAGTCACAGCGTGAATTGAACGCGTAGGGCGAGCCGTCGGGCCTGCGGCCCTCCAGCTGATAGAGTGACAGCGTGAGTGAATCGCGTAGGGCGAGCCGTCGGGCCTGCGGCCCTCCAGCTGATAGAGTGACAGCGTGAATGAATCACATAGGGCGAGCCGTCGGGCCTGCGGCCCTCCAGCTGATAGAGTGACAGCGTGAGTGGTTCGCGTAGGGCGAGCCGTCGGGCCTGCGGCCCTCCAGCTGATAGAGTGACAGCGTGAGTGGTTCGCGTAGGGCGTGCCGTCGGACCTGCCGGTTGATGAGACTGAGAGTATGAGTATACTCCTCGGGTTCGCGTAGGGCGTGCCGTCGGGAATACGGCCCTCCGGTTGATAGGCTGACAGCGTAGGTGGTTTGCGTAGGACATGCACTCGGACCTGCGGTCCTCCAGTTAATGGACAGAGAGTGTGAGTCTCTCGGATTCACGTAGTGCGTGCCATAGTGCCGTCAGACCTGTGGCCCAACGGTTGATAGATTGCATGGATTGAACCTTATAGGCCTCGGTTCGCGTCGGACTTTCTGTCAGATCTGCGGTCCTCAGGTCGGTCGACTGAGAGAATGAGTTCATATTTTATAGTGTCGAAATTCGACTTGTATAATGTGAACAATATATAAATTTAAACTTGGTTTTCGCAATAAACCAAATTGATTGATATATTTCTTATAGTCAGATCTCTGTTATCTAAGGTACTTATTGTATGAATAATACGTCCATTTGAGACACTTCGGGCATTCAAGCTTACATTAACCACGGCCAGCCTTTGGTTTTCATTTGTCGATCGAGATATTTAATAAAAAAAAAATTGTGTCGGATTTCTAAAAATATCTATTCATCAGAGATTCGCCTCCCATAAAATAATGTCCATTACGTTTACATATAGTGTCCTGATTCGTGATGAAAGCGTGAGAGTTTAAACGCTGCTTAGCATGCATAATTGTACGATTATTACATATTACAAACAACATCTTTGATCTAGAATAAATAGGTATGGTATAGGAAATTAACTTAACAATTGTACTAAAAACTTGAAAATAAAATAAGTAAAAAAAGTTTCAAGATAAACGGTTTTTATTGCACCAAAAACTAGAAAATAAAAATTTGTTATAACTAACCATAGATGCTACTTTCTGTAGATTACTCACGTGAAACTATTATCACTGTAGTCTTCCTAAGTCGGATGCAGAAAGCTACGTTTAGCCTCTATGTCAGTGGATTAAGCGTTACCTAATCGGAAACTTTTACCAAACTAAAATAAAAACGTGGGGCGTTATTATAAAGAAACAAACAAGTTTAAAATATGTAATTGTAGCTTTAATTTTGCAAGTAATCGTCCATCTGTTCCATCACTTCTGCAGAGGTAAATAGCTTTTATAAAGGCCAGAAAAAAACTTATTACACTATTGCTGTCTTGATTTCTATGTGTGTTCTTAAATAACTATAGTGACTTAATCACAATTGCGTACGCCCCACGTTTTTATTTCAGTTTGGTAAAAGTTTCCGATTAGGTAACGCTTAATCCACTGACATAGAGGCTAAACGTAGCTTTCTGCATCCGACTTGGGAAGACTACAGTGATAATAGTTTCACGTGAGTAATCTACAGAAAGTAGCATCTATGGTTAGTTATAAAAAATTTTTTTTTTTTTTTTTTATACCACGTCGGTGGCAAACAACAATAACGGTTAGTTATATCAAATTTTTATTTTCTAGTTTTTGGTGCAATAAAAACCGTTTATCTTGAAACTTTTTTTACTTATTTTATTCTACTTTAACTTCACTTTCGCCCACTTAATTTACAGAAGGGCTAGTATAAATGTAAGCTTATTGTATTTGACATTCAATTTTAATTTTCATTCAAATTTCATTTCGTTCAAAAAAAATTTAATGCAATTACATTTACCAGAAATAAAACTCCCATAGTTTTCGACTACAAAATTAACGGCTTATCATTACAACGAGTATCTGTCATTAGAGATCTTGGAGTTATGTTTGACTCAAAGTTAACACTCAACGCACATAATGATCATATTGTCAAAAAAACATATAGACTTCTAGGATTCATATTATACAGAACCACAGAACCATTCAAAAATATCAATTCAATTCAATTCAATTCAATTCGTTTATTTCTCGACCAACAGGGATCATTCACATTATTATTAAATTACATTATTACACTATTAAATTACATGTAGGTACGTATATATATATTATTACATTTATTACATTTTCATATCTTGATTATATTAATTACAACTAACAATACAATAACAACACAATACAAAATTTATATTATATTACATAGATTTGGATGTCAGCACATGAATCATGTAACAGTGGTTCATGTACTGGCAATCAAATCTCTCCGCTAACACCCTCAGGATTCCGTTGGAGCTAGCCCTCACCCTGCGCACCAGGGATGTACAGCGTTTCCTCATTGTAGTGTAGAAACAGTCCACTCTGGCCTCCGCGAACATCCCTGAAGCACTACAGAAGCGGGGCAGCCCCATCAGCACCCTGAAGGCATTATTGTATTGAATACGAAGAGCGTTGTACTGTTTTTGCGTATAGTGAGCCCACATACTCGCAGTGTAAAAAGTAGTACAAAATGCTCTAAATAGAGTAATTTTTACCTCACTGGAGCAACTAGCAAATCTGCGGGCCACCATATTCGCTCTAACAGACAACGCTCTCCGTTCCCTTTCTATATCTGCATCATCCTTCAAGTCAGAGGTTACTAGGTGCCCTAGATATTTGTACCGATCAACCCTGTTAAGCGGCGTTCCATACAGCCTAATTGGTGGTACAGGTGGTGGTTTTATACCTCTGGCTTGAAAGACCATGCATTCACTTTTCCTGACATTGTAAGTCAACCCGTGACTCAGTGCGTACTTTCACAGATGCCTAACAGTGTAGACAGTCCACAAGGAGAGGCACTCAGCAGCACCATGTCATCTGCATAACTAATATTATTTACACAAGTATCCTCAATGTGACATCCGACACGAGTGCTGCTGAGCTTAACCAACAGCGCATTGACATACAGGTTAAAGAGCTTAGGTGAGGAGACTCCTCCCTGCCTCACTCCGCACTCCAACCTGTATGACTCTGAATAAGTGCCCGACCATCGTACCACGTTCCTCTGGTTGCTATACCAGTACTTGAAGATACCATATAGTTCGGACGGCATATTAGTACTTTTCAACTTCCGAGAGAGAGAGGACTTCGTAGTTTACGAGATCGAACGCCTTAGACAGATCAAGAAAACATGCATAAATACTTGTGCCTCGCTCTGTGTAGTACTTAATAGTCTCCTTAACACACAATATGGCAGTTTCAGTAGAGAGCCCAGGCCTGAAGCCGAATTGATTTTGGTGTAATTTGAGGTACTTATCCAATTGCATGCTAAGCAGACCATCAAGCACCTTGGCTATCACAGTCGCCAGAGAGATGGGTCTGTAATTAGCCTTATCTCCCATATCGCCAGCCTTGTCTTTCACAATTGGCACTACCACGGTCTTCATCATAGCCTCCGGTAAGTACTCGTGACTAACGCATAGACTGTACAGCAGTGCGAGTACTCGCGGCAAGTGTGGACCAGCATGCCTGAGGTGTTCAATACTTAGACCATCGTGACCAGGAGATTTTCCACGCGACATAGATTTTATAACCTTATCTACTTCTTTTGCGGTAAATTTAATTGAAATCTCCTGGTCACTATGCTCCTCCTCAGGAATAGAAGACGAGGGCTGCAAAGGAGATACTATCGTGAACTGTCTCTTAAACAAATCTGCTATGCATCTTTGATCACTGACGCCCTCAATGCTCACAGGAAGGCTCGGTTTACTGTTTAGCGTCCTGATCGATTTCCAAAACCCGCGAAAGTCACGCTTAGAATGATGAGATGCAAGAATATCCATTCGTATCTGTTTCGCATGTTTTTGACACCATTTTAACTTGGCTTTAAAGATACCACGGCTCTCTCGCATCCCATCATAATAATAACCTGACACTGGTCTCCCATACCAGTCCCACAACCGAAACTTCTCCCGGGCCTCCCTGTGTGCCTCACTCACGTGCCTGTTCCAACCAATCACCTTTTTTCTCCTATGCGAGCTTTTTGGTGAATAACTATTCGATGCTGCATTACATAAAACATCCACTATATTTGCATACAAATTATCAATAAGGTATTTATGACTAGTCTCACCACAGTGACTGTTACAACAAGCACGAAACTGATTTGGGAAATCAATGTTCCTCAATTCGTTTTGACAAAGCTGGGTGTACAAATCAATTTGTAGAGGTTTCCTATCCCCCCATTTTACTTTGTCTGTGAGCGGTATAACTGCTTCCACCAACTTCACTTTCCCTATGTTTAAGTCACACTGTATATATAATGGGAAATGATCGGACCATAACACGTCATAAAGTATCTTAACATTAACTACTGTTTTCGACGCACATTTCGTGGTCAAGATGTGGTCCAACCACCGTCTAGACCCACTTACATCACTTACAATAGTATAAGTTGCTGAATTTATTCCTAATAAATCAATATCCGCACACATCCAGTTTTGTTCACCACAGAAGTCTAACATCTCTGTATAAAATAACTCGCCCACCCGCGTTTAGATCGCCTAAAATATACGCTAAGTCAATGTTCTCACTATTAATAATCGCACTCACCCCGGCTAGGCAGTCTGTAAAATCCACTAAGTTGGCCACTTTGTCCGTTGGCATGTAAACACTACACACTAGGAATGATTTATATACACAAATACGAGGGTTATTACACTTAACTACCGAAACATTATGGAATAAGTTCTTATTCCACAGAAGTGCCACTCCTCCATACGGCCGGCCGCGCAGCATTCCACTCGTAGTATCAATCGCTGAGGTACCCGTGCACCCAAAAGTAGCATCAATGTCATTCAGGTACCCAATTTCATCGAATCTCAGCCACGTTTCTTGCAGGGCAATTATATCAGACTTTTTACATAATTGTCTAATTGCTTCGACTGATCGCTTGACATTTTTGCAATTGAAACTAACCAATCTAAGGTTTCTTGACATTAAATTGACTTAACTGGCCGCCCGCATCTCTGTTGCTCGGATACTTCGACCTGAAGTTAGTGAACCGTCTGAATATAATATTCTTTGGCCACATCTTATCATCCAAAAATGTAGGTAAATAAGTTTCAGGTACAAAGAATTTATATGCATTGTAATGTTTTTCTCTATTTGACATTATTCTTTCCAATTTAACATGTATCGTAGTTTGGTCATAAATGTATTTCGTTATATCTTCCTCTATTACATCCTTATGTACCTTAGTAATAAATATAGGGACATATTTCTCGGCCGCTCTGAACCTGCCGGATTTATCACTGGAAACACCCGTTTTTCCGATATAACGGTAATTTTTATTTTGTTTACCGCGATGTCGCATCGGCACTGTCTTCCAGCCCTCATCCGTTTTAAGAGTGTCCGCAAATGACTTTATACCTACCCTATCGTCAACGTTATTAGTAACCGCGCAAACATCCAACAAAGTCGTATCTTTCGTAGGTGTAGATGCATCGATCAGCTGGCCACTCGTACAAGTATTGACGGTTATTGACCCGCTCGCGTTATCTCGACCTACCGCTGTCCCGCTCCCCGCCTCAGCCGCACTTTGATTTTTGGATGGCGGGTAGTTTATTTCGCGAAATCCCGGTACTGTATTTGACGAAGAGGCGATAACGGAATTATTTTCGAGGGGTGTATCTGATTGAGAAAGTCCCATAGGTCCACTATCAAGACAGGCGCCTCGCTTCGTGTTAACCCATACATTTCGTAATTGCGGTGGCGGTAATGAGTCATGTTCACATTCCGAAAATCCTTTCTTCAATTCAAGTTTCATATTTTCGATTTGGTCAACTGTAACACACTTTTGTTTAAGGTCCTTTACCTCATTTTGAAGAACCAATAAATCCTTGAGAAGTTTTGGTTACGTCCACACTGTCAAATGTGATAGGCGGTAATTTCTCCAACTGTTTGGCTACAAACACCGGCCTTGTGATGTGATCAGATCCTTTAAAAAAGTTGATAATATCATCTATATCACGATTTTTTTTCGCCTTTCCCTTGCGCGATACGTTTCGTTCACCGGGGAGCGATTCGAACAACAACGCTTTCGATTTTTTAATTTCATCACTGTTAAAAGATGTAACACAAATTCGTCTTAAACTATCCTGGTCCACGATCGACACTTTGTTTTGCACATATGCTAGAAGCTCGTCAATAACAATATTGCAAGTATTGCATTTCACAGTCGAAGCCATCGCGACGAACGCAAAACACGGCTACCCGCTAAAAGTGCACACATCCACAGCGGTGAGATGCGCGCGCGCGACTGATATCAAATGTTTACTTACTATATATCATGCTTTGATCAGAAGTTCTCTAGATTATTGTTCTACTGTTTGGTCACCATACTATAACATCCACATAGACGAAAATTTGATTTGATTAGAGCAGGAGTCTATCATACTCTGGATTCCGGATCTTATAAAATGCCTGAAATTAAAGACAATAATAAATATTTGCCTATAAAATAAAGCGTGATGGCAAAAAGTGATGTTTTAAGAATAAGTTTAGGAAGTAGTCTGATTAAGTTGTAAAGGCAACGGGCTTTTCTATAGCCTCATACGATAAGTGAAAGTACCTATAGCCAAACTTGTTATACAGGATGATTTTTTTTTTTTAACTGTTTTTTAATGTATAAACTTAGCTTAAGAACATATTGCCATACCCTGCCAGGGTCCATGTGTACTATAATTATTTTTGTAACAACTAAAATTCATACCATGGTGCAATAAATGATATTATGATTATGATTATGAATATGAAGTTCTAGAAAGCTGTATTTTTTTTTAATAATACCTTTAGGCTGTAGTATTATATGTGCAAAAATTGGAAACCATCACTAACATAGTTTAGGAGAAAAAAAATAAAACAGTTTTACAGTTATTGGGGTTTAGGGGCGTTAGTGGGGGTAAGAGGGGGTCCAAAATTTGTCCCCCCGTGGGGTGCCCACCTGGTCGTGGTGAATGGGCTCAGTAACCGTGGACTGGTCACCCACGGTGAAGCGAAGAGGCACCCAGGGCCGGCCAGTTTTGGGCCGCCGGCTGGCCCGAGGAGAACGCTCCAAGCGGGCTCAGAGCCCGCTTAGGACGCGTTGAGGTGGACCGCAAAGGAAGAGGAGTGTCGGTGTTGTCGTTGCCGCTCTCCCTATCCTCTACGGCCGAGGTGGGATCGCAGGGGGAGAGGCGTGATGGTATTACGGAGCGCCACTCTCCCTACCCCCTGCGATCTTGGCGGGGCCGTTCCGCCGTAACGGCGTCGGTGGGGCTGCAGAGTGTCAGTGTTGTCGTTGCCGCTCGCCCTATCCTCTGCAGCCGAAGTGTGGTCGGCGGCATAACCATACACCTTATATGCCGCCGGGTACCGGGAAATATTCCGGCACCCAAGGTCTCCTCGTGGCGGTCTTGGGAGGGTCCGCCACAATACATAATGGAGACCGAGGAGGAAGGCGCGCCCAACCATCTGGCGCGTCCAGCGTGGAATATTTTCGGACACCCGCGATGGAGCTGCTCGGAAGCAGCTGCCGCCGGCGGGGTCGCGAATGTGTACGAGAGCGTTCTCGTGACCCCGCCAAAAGGCGATGAGGTGGCATGTGGGGGGTTTTTGGGTATACCGTAGGCCTCATTAGCCAAACGGGAGTCCCACATAACCGTTCGGGGGGGTCCCGCACCCGGGCGGTATGCGTAAAGCATTACTCCCCCCCTAAACAAAAAAAAAGGGTCCAAAATTTGTGCATAGTGCTACCTCTTTAAAAGTCATCGTTTGACTATAGTTTGAAACCAAAATCTCTGGGGGCACTTTTTCCAAGGCTATCCTGCTACACCATTTAAATGAAAAAGTTGAACATCTAACTAAAATATTAAAGCTCATCAAAAATATATTTATCTTTGGTTGAAAACAATAAATATAGTCTTAAATAATATGCAGAATAACTACTGTACACATAACTTTAATATATTACATATGTACTTACCGTCGCGTTACAGACATTTTGCGGTGAGTAGAAACATGCAGCCATCACTGATACACAACCTCGTGCGCGAGCGCCGCACAGTAAATGAGTGAAACTGCCGGCCACGGCGATCAGATCTGAGGGGAGGGGTTTTACACTTTGCGGGGTTTTAGCGTAGTATTGTTGATTAGCGAGTTTTTAGTCCTGTAATATTGTAATTTTTTTCTGTCGTGTTCACCCATTTAAACTAAGTCACTAGGTTTTAGTGTTGTATTTGTAACCGAAATCGTAATTAAGTTCTTATTAATAAAAGGTTAAGGGACTTTAGCCATGTTTAAGCGTAGAAGCTGTTTTTTAATGTAGTATTCAGACTAAAAGTGCATAACAAAAAAATATAATAAAAGGGTAAAAGGACTTAAACGAGGATATAAGCAGTTTTTGTCAAGTAACGTGTTTTTAGCTGCGTATCATGCAGTTTAATCATTGAATTAATACAACTGCTAAGTACCTTAACATTACTTATAGCTACGTAATATAGATTTGCCATTTTATAGTATTGTAATCTATCAACTTATACTGCACTTAGCGGGGTATTTGGATTGAATATCTCCGTGAATATAAATGATAAAAATATGATTCCAAGACCAGTCTATAGGGTTTTATTTCCTCTTTCAGAATCTTTATTCAATTGAAAACTACTGTTTTGCTGCTTAGGCCGGTTTTAGGTATAGGACGGCAGTCATGTGGAGTCTTAAACAGATTTTGGCTGATTACACATGCACACGTGGACCTTTATGTAGCAAATAACGTAAGAAAGTAGTGTAAATTGTATTGGTGTAAGTGTTTTACTGGCCGTAACTGTTTTGCTCGAGGTCTTAATTATAAAAAACATACAAAAATCATAGTGGAAAATTAAATTATAACGCAGCGTAATAAGGAACCACTAAGGACATAGAAAACAGCTTGCAGCTGTATTTGCGTTCACTAGTTACACTTATTTCTGTTTAAGGCTGAATAACAAAACACAAGTGAGTCGTTATGCAGCCTATAGCTGAAATATGGAATATAAGTGGTTCATGGTGATTTAGGATAACCGCCACCATATTTTTTTCCTATAACCTTAAAATAATCTATTTTATATTAGCTATTGACTACATTTTAACGATGTTCATAAATCCTGAATATACACTCTTTTTAGAATAATAACGTTTTTGCGGCATTCTTTATGAAAAAAAGGCTCTGCTTTTTATTTACCACCACCCGTGTATATTTTTATTGTTTACATTCTTTAAAAACGCATTATTTTAGGGGCGCGTAAAAATTTTCTTAGATAATGTATATATATATATATTCACAATAAAATCGAGACCGCAATAAATTTCCACTAAAATCGAAGTTTCAGGAATACTTTTATCAGTTATAAATAATTTGTGCCCGCCATTAACATCACAATAACAGTCAATATTCTGACACAGGAAAAAGATCAACTATCACAGACATTAAACAGTTTGGTAATGTCATGCAGACGTTAATAATAACATATGTTCTTACTTATCCAGCTAAATGTGAACTTGTGGAGCTTTAAGACCGTAATAACTGTTCACATGTGAGGTTTAGTCTGAATAAACAGCCCCTTGTGGCCTGTTAACTAGCCGATATTCAGCTCTTGTAATGCTAGTGACCCTTAGTAGAGCCACTTCACAGCCACTATTTAGCTATTAATCAGCTATGTGAACTTAAGGCTGAATAATTTGTGCCCAAATTAGATGTATAACGGCTGAAAAAGCGCTTTTTCAGCTCTTATTCAGCTTAATTATTCAGCTTTAAGCGTAGAGAAATTCTAATATACAGCTTTAAACAGCTTTTTGTGCTACTTGAGAATATGTAGCGAATGATCGTTTGGTCTGAATGCACCTTAATATCATTAATATGCAATACAATTATGCATGCTAGTGTTTATACTCTCGCGCTTTCATCACGAATCACGACACATATGTAAACGTAATGGACATTATTGTATGTGTAACGAGAGAGGAATCCCGGCTGAATATATGTTTTTATATCTCCATTTATAAATACGTCAGTAATTTTTTTTATTAAATATCTCGATTGACAACAAAATCAAAGGCTGGCGTGGTTAATGTAAGCTTGAATGCCCAAAGTGTCTCAAATGGACGTGTAATTCATTCAATACCTTAGATAACAGAGATCTGACAATAAGAAATATATCAATCAATTTGTTTTATTAATAAAATGAAGTAAATTTTTTTATATTGTACACAGTACACAAGTCGAATTTCGAGACTATAAAATATAAACTCATACTCTCAGTCGAGCAACCGGAGTGCTAACGGCACGTCCTACGCGAGTCACTCACGCTGTGAGTCTATCTGCCGAAAGGCCGTAGGCCCGACGGCTTGCTCGTAAATATATATTTTTATCCATTAGCTAAATTCAACATTTCGATAAACCTGGTGGTTATGGCAGGCAGTAGCCCGTATCTCAACAGCATCAGGTTTGAGGAGTTGGAAGTCAGTAATAAATCCGTCTTTATCTTTTCTTCCAATATTTCGCAGGGTTTGAAGACGAAAGTCTTTGATCAGTGTATGTTGCCAGAAATTACATATACGGTACTAAACCGTGGTCACTTACAATGTGCCTCATAATAAGGCTCAAAATCATCCAAAGGGCAATGGAGAGGGCTATGTCAGGAGTCTCTCTGCGAGATCAGATTCGAAATGAGACTATCCGCAGCAGAACCAAAGTAACCGATACAGCTCTTCGAATCGCTAAACTGAAGTGGCAGTGGGCGGGGCTCGTTGCGCGTGGAACCGATGGCCGTTGGGGCGGTAAGGTTCTCGAGTGGCGGTCACGTACCGGAAGGCGCACGTATTAGGCTGTACTGCAGCATCAGGAGTGAGGAGTTGGAAGTCTAGATCAGGCTGTTAGTATTTGATTATGCCAAACATGCTATACTTTCATTTTCACGTGTCTAACACTCTCGGTTAAGGTAAGCAGTACGTCTGCAGCATCAGGCTTTGAGGATACAAGGATACAAATATTATAATATTGCATTGTCACGGGGACTTGATAAGAGTTCCAAATTTTATTGTTTTCGGTGCAGTAGAAGTGGTCGAAAAATCGATCACAAGATTTGAAGATGCATCGACGACAGTTGATACGCGGTGAAGTTAATAAAAACCGTTTAATAAAGGCGAACAGTCGTGTTGTTGGCCAAGACTCAGTTTGAGTCGTTGGCCCAGAGGAGTAGTAGTAGCAGGAGTAATTTTTATTTGGTACCTAGCCGCAGCGACTGATTTGTCAAACCAACAGATTAAGGAGGACGTACAACTGGTTTTTCACCCAAGCTCCATCAATATGTCTCCGACTGTACCGCCATTAAATTGCCTGTCATTAACCTTCGATAGGTTCGACGGACAGACATCGATTGCCAGATCCCTATCGCGGCCCAATGTCCGACCTAGACAGACAAGCGCTTCAAACACGACTACTAAATACTACTGTCCTAACCTATCATTTTATTTGACCTTTAACAGATTGGTGGTGTTTTAAAAGTGATAATTATGTCTGAATCAAAGTTAGTTTGAGTTGAGTATCGGACTTCAGGCATTTTGTGTGACCACAATGTAAAAGCTTTAAAGTACATCCATGGAATTACTAGAAACTGTAATGTACAAAGCAAACGATCTGATCATATTATCATAAGATACGGCCTTAATCTATCTGCTCATCACTATTGTTCTTAGATTGGCTGAGAAGCAAAACTAGTGTAAAAAACGACGACGAAGAAGTGTCTGTCTGTAGTCCACAATGACCAAGTCCGGCCTGGG
>JALPQI010001827.1:0-12972 GCA_025490895.1 Thaumatotibia leucotreta | reverse complement strand
TACGAGTTAATGATTGTACAAATAAAAAGTATATTTTGTAAAATTGTTTTATTTAAAGTCTCAGAAAAGATATATTGTGATATTAATATTTGACCGCAACTTTGTCTGCGTGGATGATGATGATAAAATAACTATCCTTTGTCCTTTCCCGCGTCTTAAACTATCTCCATTCCAAATTTCATCTAAACTGGTTTAAATGTGAAGATGAAGACACAGCAGACAGACAGTACAATTTTTTTTATATAAAATGTATTTCAAGCTAGCATCATAAGCTAGTATCATAATATGTCTTCATCTTCGGGGATGATGATGATAATGATGATGATGAATGAAATATCGTATGTCCTTTCCCGGGTCTTAAATAATCTCCATTCAAAATTTCATCAAAATTGGTTCAGCGATTTAAGCGTGTAGACGCAGTATACTGACAGACTTACTTTCGCATTTATATGCATTAGTACGGATATGGATTTACGGTTTTGTCGGTAAGTCACTGACAAATATCGAATTGTGAAAGCGATAGACATTGCAACCATCGATACTTTTATCGACATTCGGAAATCACTAGCGACCGGCGGACATTTTTGTGTTACACCTCATTGACCTTGAAACGACGAATCACAACACAGTTAGCTCATGTTACGCCGCCCGCACCTCAGCATTTTTGGCAGCATCGGTTTAAATGAAATAATTGTCTAAAGCTACGTCTTTAGGTTATGTTGTCTGTGAGTCTAACGTACATATTAACGAATTCCGTTTCATATATCAATATAAAGGTATAAAAGTTAAAACATATACTAACATCTGATATAACGATATAAATATAACTGCTAGAAAAATAAGTTATTGTTAAGTTCTATAAAAATGTATACGTTATATTATTCACCTTTTCAATCCGTTCTAGCCTCGAAACCTAACCAATCCAAGTAATAAATCAGGGTAAAACCGAATTGGATTAGTTAGGTTTCGAGCGTAGTTTCCCGGATAAATAAAAGACCTTTAAGTAATTGTTTACGCATCCTCACCCTTGCGAAACCAAAAAAGGGGGGACGGGGGGGCGTGAGCCCCCCGCATTAAAAAATAACAAATTTTTACCTCTCCTACTCTAACCTGGATAGGTTCGTTAGGTACCTTTTATCCCTTAGAGCAGAAATAGAAGCCCCGCGCAGCGGGGCTTCGTCGACCATTTCCCAGGTCTAAATCGCTTCCTATACGGATACGGCTTAATATACGGATAAATAGTAAATAAATTCAAATTAAATATAATGATAATTCTATAGTTTAATTATTAAAAAATCGTAGGCGCTTATATTTTATGTAAGATAGTTGTTTTGTATATTAGATTATTTCAATGTTATACTAATTAATCGTTATCGTAAACGATATTATATGTTACGTTCATTATACATTTTACAATTATTCATTTAATAATTATACCTTTTATACGTTATATTTATTACACGTTAGGCATTATAAATTTATACAAACTGAATTTATACGTTATGATTTATATAGCATTAGTTCGTATACGTTACATTACTTACCCTATTTTGGTCAATAAAAATGATTATTCCAAGGTGAGAAATAAAATACAAATAATATACTTAATTTACATCATAAATACTTCACTTTGCCCAATTGCCTTGTTTATGAGATTCAGGTTTGATAAAATCGCCACTTAATTACATTTTCGGAAACATCAGACAGATTTCAATATTGATCTCTAAATGGATCGAAACCCGTCGAGCACTTATCGACTAAAATTACGTAAGTAACCTGTTTGATCAATATTTAAATATGTTTCGAGTCTCACATCAGTTATAATTCTAACTAAACTAAGACTAAAAACTTAAAGTATCGAAATATGCGCCAGCCTATTATGCTTATTTTTTTAATCATAGACGATTAGTAACACCGTGCACCGCAAGGAAATAAATAACTGTCAAGAAAATTTGGTTGGTTGGAATCTATCGATTAAATATTTTCTCATAATGGGAAAAAACGTGCAAACCAGTATACCATTTCAGCTTAACCCTTTTCCTGAAAACAATTCGATTTGAACTACATTTTATGTAGTTTTTTCACTACAAAATTAAACTAAAAGTGCATGAATACCTAATAAAAGTATTTACTTCATGAAATAAACATTTGTGCATCTTTTCCCCAAGAAAACGAAGTAGCATTCAACGGGCTTAGTAATTTCCAATATATTGCGAGATAAGGCTGCATTTACGGATATGCGTAGCGGTACTATAAATAAATAATGATAAAAAATAATTAAAAAATTAAAAAACACGACTGCCGTTTTAAGCGAACTGAAAAGTAAATTCAAGCTTCAACGCCATGCTGTAGGAAGAAAAGAATACAAAAAGACAGTTTTATACGGTGTTCGTTTTTGAGATCGGTGCCATAATGGGTAAAACCACTAGCAACAGGCACGGATCCGGGGGGGGGGGGGGGGTCAATGCCCCCCCTTGATACTATACTTAGGTATGCCTAGGTGCTGTTTGAAGTGTAAAATACTATCATATCATAGGTCAATGCACCCCCCCCCCCTGAACGAAGTCCTGGATCCGCTATGCTATTCTCTTATTCACACATTTGACACTGCGTTCAGCACTGCGCTCGACGTCGAAGTGAAGGCTGTCTCGTCGTCGGTTGTCTATTGTTTGCCCGACAGTTATTTAACATAATATTCATATGCCCGAATCTAACTTGCCCGAATTTCATTTGCCCGAATGATTTACCATAACAATTGTATGACATACTGCTCGTTTACCCGAATATTACCTTCCATAATCATACAATGCCATCCTATTTCTTTTCCATATTATTAAGTGCAATAATATGGTTTAATAGAATATTCAAATGCCAGAAGCAATTGTTGCCATATTAATTGTTGGCCATATTATTAAGTGCAATAATATTATTTAATGGAATATTCAAACGCCATCAGTAATTATCAGTTTTTTCAAATAAGTACTAGCTATATTATTAAAAGTTACAAGCGTTTGAAAAAACGGGCTTCTGGGAACCGGTCGACGAAGCCCCGCTGCGGGGCTTCTATTTCTGCTCTAAGGGATGAAAGGTACCTAACGAACCTATCCAGGTTAGGGTGGGGGAACTACAATATGTTCTTTTTTAATGAGGGGGGCTTCGCCCCCCGAGCCCCCCTTGTGGGGGGCTTCGCCCCCCCGTCCCCCCCCTTTTTGCTTTTACAAATATGAGAATGCGTAAACAATTAATTAAAAATACTTAAGTATTTTTTAGTCAACGCTTTTAACTCCGCCCTACCCTAGAAACCTAACCAATCCAAGTTGGTTTTGCCCTGGTTTATTACTTGAACATATTTTTAAACCATTAACCTAGCACTGTGTATGCACAAAATTAAGTAGGCTAAACGAGTAGGATGCCATTTAACATTATGACAAATATTCTCGGCCAAAAAATTTAGGACGACTTTATACTTTTTAATAGCAGTTTCACTTTGTGGAGGGTCATTTGGATGACAAGTTATGTTATGGCATGTAATATTTACGGTTTCCGATGATTCTGACTAAAAACATTATGGAAATTGTCTTTTCTGGTAGCTAATTTGGATGACAAACGATGTTGTAGCATGTGATAATTACGGATTTCGATGATTCTGACAAATGACATTATGAAAATTGACTTTATGGGAAACAAAGTTTCTGGCAAATGATTAATATAGTAAACGACAAGTATGGCATAAGATGTTATGAGAAACAATATTATGTGTGTTGAATAGGATGGCAAATAAAATTATGGCAAATGAAATTCTGGCAAATGGGGGTATCCCCTACTGACATACTGACAGACATTCCGCCTCGCTTGAAACTTGGCGTGTCCTTATTCCTAATTTACATGTTTAAAGTGAAGTCTGAAAGACCTTTTCAGAACGAAAAGAGGGTAAAAACTACCGTTGCTGCGAGTTCGAAGCTTGCTATTCAGATGGTAATATCATTAGAGAAGTACTTATAATAGGGTGCAGTCTGGAAGAATTGCGATATATATTTAAAACTGAAGAAAATTGGGCAGCAATTTAAAAAACTGTAGACGGGAAGAGGTCGTTGTCCGTAGAACATTTTAATTTGCCGCCTTTTTTTACTGGGAAGCTGGTTAGGCAGAGTATAGGTACATTACCTATACTATATAAATATATACCTACATATATATTTCACACATAATTTACGTAAGTGATTTTTCCGTCTGTTATTATTATTACCATGGTTACGGTCACCTGAGTCACGTTGGTTTTATGCAAAATTATGCTAAGTTAAGTACCTACTTAAATTAAAACTTTTTATTTTTTTATGCAACTAAGTTAGACTAACTAAGCTCTCAGCCCATCACCTGATGGAAAGTAGGAACTGAGGCCCATGGATCCTAGTGATCAAAAAATCGCCTATGCGCTGCCTACCCTGAGGACTTAGATGGATTTCCTCTATCTATGCCAGTATTTACACCGGCTATCTTACCCCCAAACCGAAACACAGCAGTGCAAACACTGCTATTTAGCGGCAGGTTGACGGGTAAGACAGTGGTAGTAGTAGCTATCCGGGCGGACCCTGCACGAGGTCCTACCACCAGCGACAACTTAAATTATGCAACCATGCATATTGTTTATGTTTGTAGATGGCCCATTAAGAAAAGGGCTCATTAACACTAGATGATGCATGTTTACATAGTTTAAATAGCAAGTATGACTCATTATGTCAAAAACACATGTTAATACTATATAAATACCTACCCAGTCCTCTATGATTCAGATGTACAATGAGAGAAAAGCACTTTAAAGGCCAGCAGGAACGGAAAATTAAACATTCACGATTAATTGTCGAATTTCAACGCAATTCGGCACTTTGTGAAATCGAATCCTCTGGCTAGTGACGTGCCACTCGAAAAATATTGCAACGTGCCAATATTGCCAATGATTACCTAATTGATTTAGTTCATAACGATTTTCAAACTAATTTACGGTTGAAATGACGGAAAATATTTTACAAATACAGACACAAGGAAATTATTCCACATCTTAAAGGCAATAAGACCAGATTTCTTAGGAACTGGACTTATCAGGCAGTGCTGCACTTCACCAAGCAAGGAAGCGTAACCGATGGAGACAAGTGATTGACGTAATCAGAAAGGGTCACGATCAGCAGTGAGGAAACGATTGAAGACAGAGAGTGAGAGAGCGAGAAAGGCAATAAACAGTTAATTATTGATGATCAAACGAACTTACCAAGTGAAGTTCGATCACAATTATGTGAGCAACTTCATTCGACGCGATTTAAGGTTTACATATTGTAGTAGCGCCCCACGCATCAGCCTTGCACGGTGTTTAAAGGTTTTTTTTTTTTTTTTTTATGTTAGCAACACTAAAAACATTCCCACTATCTTTCACCCCCTCTATCGGGGTTCCATAGTCGGCTCACTGACTGCCTCGTTCGAATCATTTTGTTTACAGTATTAATGTTGAGAATTTATTTCACTTTTTGTTATAAGTGGGTAGGGTGACGTTAGACAAAACTGTCCTTTAATATTGAGGGTGGGTTGTTATAAATCGCGTCGAATGAAGTTGCTCACATAATTGTGATCGAACTTCACTTGGTAAGTTCGTTTGATCATCAATTATATTTCACAACTTCATTCTTTGCGATTTAAGGTTTACATATTGTAGGATGTTCAGAGCACAAATGTGAAATAAATCTCAAACGCAGAGACGAAACGTAAAATAAACAGTAAAGGTACTCTCAGAACAGCAAATCTTTTATTAGGTAAGTTTAAAATAAACTAAAGAGTTTTAATTCTTATTTTGATTTAGGTATTTAACATTATGCTAATCATGGTTATTATAAAATTTATGAATTATTTTTATTTTACAGGTTTTTTGACAATGACGACAAATATCTTAGCAAATTGATAGCAATCATCTACAATTTCATTATTATGAAACTAGGCAAAAATAAAAGAAAAAATCGCTTCAACTGGCAATTTTGCGTATGATGTCTACACTGACAACGAACTTGTTGGCTATACCAACATAGAAGTGGCAGAATGCCTAGTGCTATACTGTGCAGTGAACATAATATGTGTTGATACCACTATTGTGAAATCCAGCGACTCAATATTTGCGATGAGTCTTTGGCATATGTTTTTTTTTTTTTTTTTGTAACTGATAAATAAAGTGTCTATGTTGAAACCGCAAAGTGAATTAGTTATTATTTTAGTACGTCTGTATACATTGAGATGACAAAGTTCTGGTTTCTCGTCAAAAAATGGAAGTTAATATCGGTTGTGTACAATTCCGCCGAGAATTTTTATTATAAATTTCGGAAGTAGTTGTACTTCTGTGTGTGTGTCAATATTTTGTGTTCGGATCAATATAAAGATTTGTACGCAGTGTGCGGTAGCCAGGGCCAATAAAATAAGTGTTTCTAGATCTTCATTAGGCCATTTACGTGTCAAAAAATTTAGCATCTCGCTAGCATGTGTTTTTTCCAATAATGACAGCGCATATCTATAATTATTAATAGTTCCATATTTGAATCAAATATTTGGATGGGGTTGTATGGATTCTGAAACCAATAACTTTTCAAAGAATGGAAGCCAGGGTTGTGTTGGCCAATGCATTTTTAAAATGAAGTCTGTTAATTAAAGCGAATGAAGGAAATGCATAAAAAGTTTTAAGTTTCTGCTGGAAAAGCGTTACTTTATTATTATATTTTTATTGTAAAAGCGTATTTGAGGCAATATTGTTTTTAATCGGCTTGCAAATAAATCTACTTCCGGTTCAACAAGTATTTGTTTTATTTGTTTATAGGCATAATTTCCTAACTCCCATCCAGTCGCTAAATTATCTACGAGATAATTGATCAGCGTGTATATTTTTCTTAGTGTTTATGTATGAAGCAAAAAACATAATTTCACAATTGTATATATTGTGGGCAAAAAACATTTTTAAGCCAAAAAAGCTACTTTTAATTTCAAATTATTAATGTGACATCTTAGTTCCGTATCTTTCCAATAACAGTGTGCTTCTTTACCAACGTTGAAAGCTCCCCAGCCAGTAGTGGAAGCATTAGAAAATAATTATTATTGCTTGAATCTGATTTTAACCTGAAGGGATTAAATTTTAGTTATGTCCACCACATTTGCAGAGGTACGATGACTAATTAATTTTGCGATATTCCGTAATTTATACTTTATTAACTTCTGACGACGGGACGGTAGTCTTAATTGCATATAATATGTTTCGAATTGAATATAAATAACAAGATATAAATAACTCTTTGCATCCAAGGTATTCATAAACTAGTTTTAGAATCCTTGTAAATATGTACGGTGATCATGATTAAACCATCGCTAAACAATTAAATTCATATAAAATATCCAACATAAATTGGAGATAATATTTCCCGTGTGGTTCGTAAATGGGTATTAAATAATACGCATCTTATAAGTCTATTGGAGACACATGTAACAATTATTTTTTATTAATTTTGAAGCTGTGTGGTAATCTTCCATTTGAAAATGTGGTGGTTTTTACAAATGTATTCATACATTTTAAATTTAATATATCAATATTATTAACAGTAAGGGTACAATGTCACGTCATCTGTTAGCATATTTTAGTAAGTATTAAATACGTGTAACAGAAGATCCAGCAAGGAATTTGTTGGTGTGATGGCGTTGATTTAACACTTTGAGCGCGGGGAACTCTCGAGGGGAGTTCTCTGTGGGAGGTCAATTTTGCTAAAAAGCGGAAAAATCACGGGATCGGCTATGAGCGTAGCGCGTAGCACTCGTCCGCAATGAAATTGTTAACAGTTTATTAATAGACATTTTGTAATCAAGTTTTTCTTGTTCATATTTAGATTATTAGGTAGAAATAGGAGGTGATAATGATAAAATAGATATCTCTTGACCCTCCATGATAAAATAACGGGATCACTAGTTGACCAGGACCCTGATTTCTGACCAGGAGCGAGAGGAGTGCAGCAGACTTCCAGTGTATTGTACCTCGTGTGTTATTGTTTCTGCTCGTATATGCGAGGCGTGCGCACGCGCTCGCGGCCCCTGCGGTAGCAGGCGCTGTAGCTGGCGGCGGGCGACGGCGCCGGCGCGGGCAGCGCTGCGGCACGATGGCGCCCGGCATTCGGCGAGGGATATGTCGTGTTCCGATGCAGAGTGTTGTAGTTTACATGACCTCTCTGACGGCGGTGTCTATTCTTCATGATGAAATTTTCTTTATTAAATAAATTATACAGTTAATGTGTATCTTTCTTTTAAATGTATTAACGGTCTACGCTTTAGCTTATTAGTCTCGCTCTGCATTATTTACAGTAACTTATCCTTTAAATTTGCATTTATTGCAGAAATGCCAAAAATTCCTTCTCGTTTTTGTCTGTGTAAAATGAGAATCGCATAGAACACGACATGCGTCGCTTATAGGTTTTAGAAGGGGTATGACTAGAAGGTGGCAATTGGCCATATATATGACCTTCTTCAGCTAGTTTGTCCAGTCAATTGACGATTTACTCGTCCAACTTTATTTCCTCGAGCGAGAACAGTGTGCATTCAGTGGGTACATTCTGATGCCGATGACCGGTTGACGTGTCAGGTTGAAAAGATGTCGTGCGTACAGAATCTGGGCTGGGCTGTGCTGATGGTGCTCGTGTGATGATCCCAAAATTGGAGATACAGGCGTACATAGCTAAATTGTTAGCTAGTTTGGCGTAACAGTACCTTTGTATGGTTACCCTTTAAACGTGACAGTAACAGCCCCATTTGGCACTACGCATACGATTAAGTTTTCCTTTTGTTTCTATTTTTAGCATCAAATAGACATTTTTCATTTCATTTCGGTGGCGTTGCATATATTCGGCGTTAGCTATTGTTAGCTAGCTTGGCGTAACAGTACCTTTGGGCTACTTGTTACCCTTTATGCATGACAGTATCTGCCCTGTTAGCAGTAACGTATCAGCGTTGTAAATATTCTGCGTTGCAGAAACTCGGCGTTGCAGAAACTCGACGTTGAAGAAAACTCGACGTTGAAGAAAACTCGGCGTTGAAGAAAACTCGGCGTTGAAGAAAACTCGGCGTTGCATATATTCGGCGTTAGCTATTGTTAGCTAGCTTGGCGTAACAGTACCTTTGGGCTACTTGTTACCCTTTAAGCATGACAGTATCTGCCCTGTTAGCAGTAACGTATCAGCGTTGTAAATATTCTGCGTTGCAGAAAACTCGACGTTGAAGACTTTAAGCATGACAGTATCTGCCCTGTTAGCAGTAACGTATCAGCATTGTAAATATTCTGCGTTGCAGAAAACTCGACGTTGAAGACTTTAAGCATGACAGTGTCTGCCCTGTTAGCAGTAACGTATCAGCATTGTAAATATTCTGCGTTGCAGAAAACTCGACGTTGGAGACTTTAAGCATGACAGTATCTGCCCTGTTAGCAGTAACGTATCAGCATTGTAAATATTCTGCGTTGCAGAAAACTCAACGTTGAAGACTTTAAGCATGACAGTATCTGCCCTGTTAGCAGTAACGTATCAGCATTGTAAATATTCTGCGTTGCAGAAAACTCGACGTTGAAGACTTTAAGCATGACAGTATCTGCCCTGTTAGCAGTAACGTATCAGCATTGTAAAATATTCTGCGTTGCAGAAAACTCGACGTTGGAGACTTTAAGCATGACAGTATCTGCCCTGTTAGCAGTAACGTATCAGCGTTGCAGAAACTCTGCGTTGTAAAAACTCGGCGTTGAAGATAACTCGGCGTTGAAGATAACTCGGCGTTGAAGAAAATTCGGCGTGTTGCTTGACGTGCGAAGGCTTGAGCACGGAAACGTTGAATGATTCGAACGAGGCAGTCAGTGAGCCGACTATGGAACCCCGATAGAGGGGGTGAAAGATAGTGGGAATGTTTTTAGTGTTGCTAACATAAAAAAAAAAAACCTTTAAACACCGTGCAAGGCTGATGCGTGGGGCGCTACTACAATATGTAAACCTTAAATCGGCAAAGAATGAAGTTGTGAAATATAATATTATAAAAGACAAACGGGTCTTAATCGCGTAAACTTACGTTTAATTATATCCTGACGTTTCGGGCATGACGTTACACCCGTGGTCGTAGGCAGACTCAGTCTTTAAAATATGAGTGATAATCGTGAAAGTTTAAATCAATAAACAGTTAATTATGTCTTAAGGAAGTACCTACTTATTTATCATATTTAGGCCGTAGGTTTTCTGCCGACGCGTCTCCGCTGCCGACGACATTCGAATGTTTTGTTGTAGAAAACCCACGGCCTAAAATAAAATATCTATAATAAATAATACTCTGTTTAACAACCCATGTCAGTAGAAAAAAGCGACACATTCAAAAAAATTTGGCGCGAAGAATCGTTGCCTATACAAAGTTTCCAAATTATTATAATATGTATATTCGCTTAATATTGCCAATAAAAATCACATCACTATCTATCCTCAGTCAACATCGCCTTACCTTAATATCATGAACTCATGTTTTCCCTTCACAAATATATGCCAAAATCTAAAATAGAATGCTTCAGAAAGAACTTATCATTATGGATAGGAAGCATTATGCCAAAATTAAACAAAAAAATATATTTTGTGTACTGTACCTAAACCTAGGTAGGTATACCATTTTTCAGTTGAAAGTAAAAATTATTACTTTTATTGTAATTATGTACCTATGATAGGAATGAACCCAAGGTACTTTCAATTCCATTTATTAATACAGTTTTATCATATCACTTCAGTAAAATACATTAAAACTATCTCATATCTTAAACAGTTGGAAGCAATCAATAATCCAATTAATATTTTTATTTTTTTATTCATATTATTCAACAATTTTACACAAGCTCCGCGCCATTCGCAAAAATCGTCCCTCACTTGTTTTTTTCTATTTAAAAAAAAAACAACTTGCCCGTAGGAATCGCTACGCGATGGCGGGAAAATGTAGTGTTACCAGGACACTGATCTGAATATTGCTATATATATAACGCTTACAATAGGCATTTTATTTTACTTAAACTGCCTATAAAAATCACATCACTATCCATCCTCAGTTAATATCGCCTTTAACCATTCATTGTTGAATGCTTACCGCAACTTGCTGATAGGATCAATGAGGCCTGTTACCAACTGCAAGCATGGTTCTCTTCTAACGGATTGCTTCTAAACGTCGCCAAATCAAATGTAATGATTTTTTCAGGACGTACGATTGAGGTGCCACTCTGTATTGCTGAAGGGCCTATGCCAATATGTAATGCCACGAAATTCCTGGGTTTTACACTTGACTCAAATTTGCATTGGAAGTGCCATGTGGACGGGCTATGTAATAGGTTGAGTGGTGCTATTTTTGCCCTAAAAAAACTACAACCTTTGATATCAAGCAAGTCGTTGAAAGCCGTATATTTCTCGCATTTTCACTCCTTGATGTCATATGGTACGGTGATTTGGGGCAACTCCACGAGTGCAGATCGCGTGTTAATACTCCAGAAACGTGCGATACGAATACTGGCGGGAGTTAAGCCACGGCACTCTTGCAGGGAACTATTTGTTAATTATCGCATCATGACGCACTACTCACTGTACATGTTCGAAGTAATTATGTTTGTGAGAAAGAACTTATCACTTTTTAAACGTGTTGAAGTTTCGGGTAAATTGATACGATCCACTGGTAGACTCCGAACAGTGCCGCGACGCATGGCACTTTCATGCAAAAACCCGCGCGTGATTGGTCCCACATACTATGAGCGTCTACCCTCTGAATTGCGTACAGAAACATCTGACGAAACATTTGAGCGTCAACTGAGATACCTTTTATTGAAAAATCCACTGTATTCTGTTCACGAGTATATGTGTTTGACATTTGACAAAGTAAATTAAATTGTTTAAATTATTATTATTATCCATTATTGTTTTGTAACTAGTTTATATTTATTTAGCACATGACGATCACTAAGAGATACTAGCATTTTAGTTAATTTTATTATTATTATTTATAATTATGTTTTGACATGCATTGAATATTGTTGACATAGGATTAATTGGCACGTTTTAAATTGTATCTCGTTGTTTTCTATTTTTTATTAGTTCATGTTATTTTTAATTTAATTACCTATCCTGACGATCATAATATAAATTCATGTAGATTAGTTTAAGACAATTTATAGTGTAATTTTATATTATGAGAATAAATATCTAAATCTAAATCTAAATCTATAATTTTCAAAAATACTATTATGTTCAATAATATTGTGTATCTTCTCTAAATGCCCAAACATGAAAGAAATGTGGATGAATGCTACAAAACGGTCACATGATTGGTTTCCTGCTCCTAGCAGTGTGATATGTTCTTGACACTTTAAACCGGAATATTTCAAATTAACAAAAACGAATAATATACGAATTTTATATACAACGTATTTTAATGGTAGTTTTTTGGTAACTTTGTAACTACGAGTTAATGATTGTACAAATAAAAGTATATTTTATCAAATTCAGTCTCAGAAAAGATATATTGTGATATTAATATTTGACCGCAACTTTGTCTGCGTGGATGATGATGATAAAATAACTATCCTTTGTCCTTTCCCGGGACTTAAACTATCTCCATTCCAATTTCATCTAAACCGGTTTAATGTGAAGGAAGATGAAGACACAGCAGAGCAGACAGACAGTACAAATATTTTTTTAATATAAAATTCATTTTAAGCTAGCATCATAAGCTAGTATCATAATATATCTTCGTCTGCGGGGATGATGATGATAATGATGAATGAAATATCGTATGTCCTTTCCCGGGTCTTAAATAATCTCTATTCAAAATTTCGTCTAAATTGGTTCAGCGACTTAAGCGTGTAGACTCAGTAAACTGACAGACATACTTTCGCATTTATGGTATGCATTAGTACGG